>JAZAYU010001248.1:0-68830 GCA_038501625.1 Corbicula japonica | reverse complement strand
CTGTGATGCATTGAAAATTGGCCATTTTAATCTAGTTATGGACACATAATAATTTCCTGGCCTTATGTTGTCAAATCATCATGCAACGTCATGAGCTTACCGATATAGAAATTTATTTGTGAATCACGTTCAACCTATGTGCTGTAACTCATATGGCGATAAATTATTTGTTTTTCCTACCAAAATTTCTAAAGATGTTAAGAATGTTTACATGCTTTACTTTGTATTGCTGCCCTTTAAAAATAATATTTAAGTGTTTGCAACAGAGATTTAATCTTTTCACATTTTCAGATTTTCCGAGCAAATATTTAACAATAGCCATTAATAATGGTTCGGAAGAAGATAGATAATCGCATCCGTGTGTTGATTGAGAATGGAGTTGCAGAGAAACACAGAACAATGTTTGTTGTTATCGGAGACCATGCAAGAGATCAGGTAACATTTTTTAAGTTATTTTTAATTACTCAAAACTGATGAAGGTGCAGATTGTAAAACAAAAGCCAATCATGTTGCCATGGCTGTCAGAGCAAATAACTAAAACTTCTGGTATTTTTTGACATTTTTTCATGGATTTGCAAAATTATGTACTGCTGGTATAAGGAATCTACCGTATTTTCCCGCGTATAAGACGGGTTTTTTCCCTTGGAAAATAGCCTTAAAAGTAGGGGACCCGTCTTATAAGCGCGATCTACAAGAAGATTTTGTTTTTTGGCAGGTACTTTTTAAAGTTTCTTATAAAAACATACGATTTTTTAAATCTGGCCATTATCTATCGGTAATTTTTCGGTAATTAATTTTCGACGAGCATTTGTAATATAAGTTTGACCGATTTTTTTCTTGGTTTAGTAATAAAAATTTTATAAATCTTTTTCATATTGAAGATATAATTTGGAAATTATTATGGAAAGCACTCGATGTTGATATAAGCAATGTTGGTTGTAAGGACTATTATTTATTATGATATAATTGGCATAGTTCACTGTTCATGTTGGCCAGAGTAATAATGCTAATTGAATATTTTAGCCAGTTTGCATATTGTTATAATCTTAAATTTTCCCACTGCTTTTCAGTTTTAAGAAAATTGTCACAGCCGTAATAATTGCCTAAGGCTGTATTGTTTGAATCTGTCATCAGTTATTGTAAATTGATTAACAGACATTGCTGTCAACACCTCTTGCAAACTCGAAAATGCAGATTATATGACACAAACTCTGCATGAATTGAAATGACAGGATACAGTTTGTTTGCCCCGAGGCTTGATTGTTCTTGCTATTCGCCTTTGACAAAGTTTAATTGAATTTAACATCTGTACAATAGATTAATATTCGAGTGTCAAAAGCTTGCATACAGGCAAAGACTGAAATTAACAGTTAAATGCGCAGTGGTGATACACAATCATCAATAATCTTAGAGGATGTCACGATAGAGAAAGATCTAAAAAACATTTTAGGATGTGTTCCAATGACTGAGCATTAAAGATATCAAGTTTACCAAAAAATTTGCCGATTTTTTTTACGAGATTAACACTTATTAGAATATGTATCAATGACGGAGCTTCGAAAATATTGCACTTGCCGAAAATATTGCCGATTTTTCTCAGATTTTTTTGAGAAATTCACAGTAATTAGGATATGTTAATGACGGAGCTTCGAAATATTAATTTTACCGAAAAAAATTGCCGATTTTTAGCCGATATTTTTCGAAATTCACACTTATTAGGAAATGTTCCAATGACGGAACTTCGAAAAATATAAAATTTTCCCGAAAAATTGCCGATTTTTCGCCGATTTTTTTTTTGCGAAATTCACACTTATTAGAATGTTTTCCAATTACGAAGCCTCGAAAAACTTAAATTTACCGAAAAAATTGCCGATTTTTTTGGTCTAAATTCACTCTTATTAGGATATGTTCCAGTTACGTAGCTTCGAAAATGTTACATTTGCCGAAAATTTCGCCGATTTTTTTTGCGAAATTCAAAAATTTCGGGTCTGAACTCACTGAAATTTCACCCCGTCTTATAAACGGGTCTATACAAAAAACTCAGATTTTGGCGGCAAAGTAGGGGTCCCGTCTTATAAGCGGATCGCCTTATAAGCGGGAAAATACGGTAATCAATAGCATTCACAATTTATATATGCAAGGCTGCATTCTGTGCCTCATTCTGGAAACGCATTTTAATATAAATGGGACACACCCTTCCACGACAGAGTGATGTGAAAAGGGTCTTTTGTAGCTTTTGCGGAAAATTTATCGGCGATATTAAATGATAAGCAAAGTACTTATATTTGAACATTATGATGATACATGTATATTACAAAAAATGTATATGTATAAAAAAAATACTGGCTCATAGGATCCTTTTGAAAATAAAACAACTGAATTGTAATTTTGTATATTTAGGTTGTGATCCTTCATCACATGCTGTCTAAAGCCCTGGTGAAAGCTAGGCCATCAGTGCTCTGGTGTTACAAGAAAGAACTAGGCTTCAGTAGGTGAGTCCTAAACAGACTAAATCATTTGTTACTTTGGTTGATTTTTAGCTCGACTATTCGAAGAATATGTCGAGCTATTGTACTCACTTGGGCGTCGCCGTCGCCGTCGGCGTCCCGCTTTGGTTAAAGTTTACGTGCAACCTACCTATATCTTAAAAACTACTATAGCTACAGCTTTTAAACTTGGCACACTTGTTCGTCATCATGTCCCGAGTGTGTATGCCAAGAACCATAACTCTAACTTTCATTTTGATCAAATTATGGCCCTTTTTGACTTAGAATTTCAGGTTAAAGTTTGCGTGCAAGCTACTGTACAAACTCATAACTTCAATACTACTTATACTACAGCTTTTAAACTTGGCACACTTGTTCATCATCATGTCCCGAGTGTGTATATCAAGAACCATAACTCTGACTTTCATTTTGATCAAATTATGGCCCTTTTTTGACTTAGAATTTCAGGTTAAAGTTTGCGTGCAAGCTACTATACAAACTAATAACTTCAATACTACTTATACTACAGCTTTGAAACTTTCAACACTTGTTCATCATCATATCCCAAGTGTGTATGCCAAGAACCATAACTCTAACTTTCATTTTTATCAAATTATGCCCCTTTTTCAACTTAGAATTTCAGGTTAAAGTTTGCTTGCAAGCTACTGTGCAAACCCATAACTTCCATACTACTTATACTACAGCTTATACTACAGCTTTTAAACTTGGCACACTTGTTCATCATCATGTCCCGAGTGTGTATATCAAGAACCATAACTCTGACTTTCATTTTGATCAAATTATGGCCCTTTTTTGACTTAGAATTTCAGGTTAAAGTTTGCGTGCAAGCTACTATACAAACTAATAACTTCAATACTACTTATACTACAGCTTTGAAACTTTCAACACTTGTTCATCATCATATCCCAAGTGTGTATGCCAAGAACCATAACTCTAACTTTCATTTTTATCAAATTATGCCCCTTTTTCAACTTAGAATTTCAGGTTAAAGTTTGCTTGCAAGCTACTGTGCAAACCCATAACTTCCATACTACTTATACTACAGCTTTGAAACTTTCAACACTTGTTCATCATCATATTTCAAGATTGTATGCCAAGAACCATAACTCTTACTTCCATTTTGTTCAAATTATGGCCCTTTTTCGACTTAGAATTTCAGGTTAAAGTTTGCGTGCAAGCTAGTTACTTTCATACTTCTTGTACTATAGCTTTGAAACTTAAGACACTTGTTTACCATCATGACCCTGACTATTGATACCAAGAACCATAACTCTTTCTTTCATTTTTAATCAAATTATGGCCCTTTTTCAACTTAGAATTTCAGGTTAAAGTTTGCATGCAAGCTAGTTACTTTCATACTTCTTGTCCTATAGCTTTGAGACTTAAGACACTTGTTTACCATCATGACCCTGACTATGTATGCCAAGAACCATAACTCTTTCTTTCATTTTTAATCAAATTATGGCCCTTTTTCGACTTAGAATTTCAGGTTAAAGTTTGCGTGCAAGCTAGTTACTTTCATACTTCTTGTACTATAGCTTTGAAACTTATTCACCATCATGACCCTGACTATGTATGCCAAGAACCATAACTCTTTGATTTTTTTCAAATTACTGCCCTTTTTAGACTTAAAAATTAAGGTTTAAAACTTTGTATACCTTTATTTTATCTTACATCAGGTTTATTTTCAAAGGCCCATAACTCATCCTTGCTTTTTTATATTTGATTTTTGCCCCTTTTCACTTGAAATTAGAATTAAGACTTATAAATAATTGTTAAAGTTTCAATGTTAGTGTTTTTCATATGAAATGCTATATAAAAGGTTTAAAACAGATGTCCATAACATACTTTGGTTGAAAGTGTTGAGTAATTGTGGGGTGGGTGGGTGGGTGCATAGACTATACTATACTATACCATACCATACCATACCATAACACTGTACTGTACTGTACCCCCACCACCCACCACCACCTCCACATACCAACACCACCACCAACAACAACTACAACAACACCAACACAAACAACAACAACAACAACACCAACAACAACAACACCGCCAACACCACCACCACTAACAACAACAACACCACCAACAACGTCATCACCACCACCAACAACACAACCACCACCAACAACAACACCACCATTAACAACACCAACACCACCACCAACAACAACTACAGCACCACCATTAACAACAACAACACCACCAACAACAACACCAACACCACCACCAACAACAATATCAACACCAACAACAACACAAACACAAACAACATCACCACCACCACCACCATCAACAACACCACCACTAACAACAACAACACCATCACCACCACCAACAACACCAAAAACAACAACACCACCACCAACAACAACACCAACACCACCAACAACAACACCACCACCAACAACAACATCATCACCACCACCAACACCACCACCAACAACAACACCACTACCAACAACAACAACACCAACAACAACACCACCAACAACATCAACACCAGCACCAACAACAACACCACCACCACCAGCAACACCCCCACCAACAACAACACCAACAACATCAACACCACCAACAACATCAACACCACCACCAACAACAGCAACAACAACAACACCAACAACCAACACCACCACCACCACCACCAGCAACAACACTACCACCACCACCACCAACAACACCAACAATACCAACACCAACAACACCACCACCAACAACAACAACAACAGCAACAACACCACCACCAACAACAGCAACACCACCACCAACAACAACAGCAAAACCACCACCAACAACAGCAACCAGCATACCATACTGTACTTCACCACGCCACACCACTATAGGTGGGCAAAGATAGTGGGTTGATGGGTGTGGGATCAGGGGTTTATGGGCTGGGTTGTGTAAACCCTAAAAAAATCTACAAGAATAAATTAAGTGTAATTTATTGATTTCCTAACTTGGATTAAGAAACTTTTGTTCATGTGTGTTTGTTGGGGGTGTCATAAACTCCTGAATCACTCCCCAGTTTAAATGAAGCCCAGTTACAATGTGCTTAATAATTCTGACTTTTCGAATAGTCGAGCGTGCAGTCGTTTCCGACTGGCTCTTGTTTTTTTCACAATTCTTTGGGTCTGGTAAATGTTCCTGGAACTAAAGATAACCAATTCTTTGGGTATAAGTGTTTTTTCCAAAACTGTGAAAATTCCCAATGCCTTGAGTAAATACTATAATTGATTTTCTCAAAACCGAGAAAATGTCAAATTTTGGGGGGTAAATTGGGTAAAAACAGAAATTTCTCAATTCCTTTGGATATGGTTAATATTCTCAAAATAGAAAAAAAAATCCAAATTTTTTGGGTCCAGTAAATGTACCCGAAATTGCGAGAAAATGTCCAATATTTTTGGGTATACATGAGTTATGTTCAAAAAACAGAAAATTCCCAATTCCTTGCTTACGAGTATTGTGCCCAAAATTGAGAAAATTCCCAATTCCTTGGGTAAGAGTAATGTTCCCAAAATTGAGTAAAAATTCCCAATACTTTGGATATGAGTAATGTTAAAAAAAATTGAGAGAAAATTCCTAATTCTTTGGGTATGAGTAATATTACCCGAATTGAGAGAACATTCCCAACTCATTTGGTATAGATAATGTTTTTCAAAATGGAGAGAAAAGACACTACATGGACAACTAATGATTTGTGTTGAATTTCAGTCACAGAAAAAAACGTATGCGCCAGATACAGAAGAAAATCAAGAGTGGTAAAATCAACATTAAAGAAGACGATCCATTCGAGCTGTTTATCTCAGCAACATCAATCAGATATTGTTATTATTCCGAGACCCACAAAATCCTCGGAAATACATATGGGATGTGTATTCTTCAGGTTTGATTTAAATTTATTAACTTGAAAATAAATATAGGTTTCTTTAAGTTTTAACGATCACTCACAGTTTAAAGAATTCTGAAATGTTCTGTTTGTCTTTTTTGTCTTTAAAAATTTTTGAAAGATTTTATCCCTTTGCTCCATGGATAGTTTTGGCTTATATCTGTGTTGTCAAAAATTCTTTTCAATTAAGCGTAGAAAGAATTGTAAATATAATACTTGAAGTGACTGTATATATTATTCATCAAAATGAACAGCATTTCGGTTGCGGGAACACTTTGAACAACCCAAATGTTTTTCTTAACCCGATGAATGCATTGATTGAATCCTTCCTTGATAACTTCCCCGAGATCCAAGCACCAGAAGCCTTTAAACAGCAAGACAGGTTGCATGGAAACTGTGTCATGACTTATAAGACATATATTTTTAGGACTTTGAAGCGATGACACCAAACTTGTTGGCACGGACCATAGAGACAGTGGAGGGTGGTGGAATTATCACAATACTGCTTAACTCTATGAAATCCCTGAAACAGCTATATACAATGACTATGGTATGTAGAATCACGTAACCATTTATGCCATGAATATAGTTTGTTTTCACTGATCACGATCTATACTGTTCGCTTTAACCATTTTCGCCATGGATATGACTTTGCTGATCTGGATCTGCATGTTTGTTTTAGATTTATTAGGTTTAATCAGTGTAAATCTAGATATACCTGCACATCCGTGCAGTCTGATCAGGATCTACCCTAGCAGCTTTTAGATTTAGATTCTTTAAGTTATTTCTGTCCAAGAAGGAAACACTATATGTCCTCATCTGTCTGCGTACATGTAGTTGTGCATGCTGACCAGGATCTACACTGGTCACACATGGAATTCTTTGAATGCATTTATTTGCCTGGGCATGAAATTTAGTGGTTTTCTATAACAAAAGATATTTGTGTGGGTTTTTAAGTTCATGGTTTTCACATTTCACTAAAATTGCTATTTGTTGGATGGATCTACGCACAAACATCTACAAAAATTAGTTCCCCACAAATTTTCTTGAGTTCACAGCCACAATCTTTTTGAATTCACAGTCATATCAATTGCTTTCAGGATGTGCATTCTCGGTACAGGACCGAGGCTCATCAAGATGTGGTTGGCAGATTTAATGAAAGGTAAGACCCACTAACATACTTGAAGTTTCTGTCTGAGGCCAGGGATTTCCTGTTCTTTTTTATGCTGGAATCCAGGTACTTTTGGTTCTTTTTGATGCATTTTACACGTACCTCACACTTGAGTATTTCATATGATGACAGTGAATATACTTATTTACATACATGTATTGACAAAAAAGGATTTACCCTTTTCTCCATGTATGTGAACTGTGTAGATCCAGATCTGCAAGCGGATCTGTGCCATGTGATCAGGATCTACACTCGTCCCTTCTTTGTTAGAAATAATTAATGGAAACAAAACTCTGGATCAACAATGTTTGCCCATTGATATCAGCCATTTCCATGGAGTGATTGGTTCAAAACACAGAAAAGAACACACTTAGAAAACAATGCTTCCCAAGGCAATCTACTGGAATTGAGATAGAGAGCATACGTATTATTACTTCTGGTAATTTGAAAGGACAGCACACAACAGTTTGGAGTTCATCACAGAAAAAGGTTTCTTTGGAAAGCTGACATTAAACATTGAAATGATGCCATAAAGTTGAGCAGACAACCTTGCTTGTTATGCATTTCACTGTAAAACTTACGTTACATAGTCAGAATGTGTGCCCTAATCATCTGTTTGTTTTGAGAAACTAGATAGTTGTAAGTTCATTCTAAAAACAGTAACAACTAAAATGTCAAAAAATACTATAAATCATCATATTATTTTTTGGTGGCCATCAAATTTTGTGTTTATCAGTAAAATGGCGTTTTCGTGGTTACTTAAATTTGTGGATTTTCAACGTTCCAATATAACTTTTGGCATTTTTGTGGCTACTTTAATTTGTGGTTTTTCAATGCTCTAAAATCACTTTTATTTATATTTCTTTATTTCATTGGAGTTTTAAATTTGTGGATCAACCTACATACAAAATCTACGAAAATTATTACCTGATGAATATTACATGTAATAAGTTCGCAATTATATGGGGCGCGTCCGGGGAAAAGGTACTTCGGGACAGTTGGCGTCAATCCTTGAAATGACCTCATAAAGTTGAGCAGACGACATTAATTTTTTTTGCATTTTGTGGTAAAAATACCATTTTATTGTCAAAATGTGTAACAAAATCACATTTTAGTTATAAGAAATTGATTTATAGATGTATGTTCCTTCTAAATTAAGTAAAAACTAAAACATCACTAAAAATGACTGAAGGTACCTTTTCCCGTGGCGTGCCCCATATTACATATACCTAAGACACAATTTATTGTGATGTTCCACATTTTAAAAAAAAAGAGAATTTGAGTGCTAAGTGCTTTTCAACAGTCAATAGTGTTTTCTTATTATTAATGATTATATGACTAATATTTCCTTGTAATATTTCAGGTTTATCCTATCGCTGGCATCCTGTAAAAACTGTATGGTGATTGATGATCAATTCAATCTCCTTCCATTTTCCTCGCATGTCCTCTCCATACAACCAGTTCCTGCCAAGTCAGCGGTAAGTACAACCAGTTCCAGCTAAGTCTGCAGTAAATACAACCAGTCTGTGGTAAGATCAATATTGTTTTTCAGAAATTGTTTGCAAAAATTACAGTCAGCTGTAACCCTTTATGCTAATATCTATCAAATATTTTGTGTACAGTAGAGCTCCGCTTTATCGCAAAATCCAATATATCGAGGTCAGACTGTGGTCCCTGTTTTTTTCCATAAAAAGGAAAAAAAAATTAAAAAATCCAAGGTTTCGTCTTTTATTTAAAAAAAAACGCATTTGCCTTATTTGAAAGGGAAGTAACCTCTTACTACTGCATAAAATGATGAAGACAATGACAATTGTAACGTAACGTACCAGGCATCATAGTTCAGCTAGCAGATTCATCTGATCAGGATCTAAATGTAGCTTTTAAATTCATTAGGTTATTTCTGACCAAGAAGCAACCAGTGTAGGACCAGAATAGAAGGTATTAATGTGCCATCTGATCTGGATCTACACTGATCACACATGCAACAAATTCATATATATTGAGTAAAGGGTTCATGAAGTTCCATCTATCTATAGCTACAAAAAAATTGAGACAGCTTTTTTCTTGCATACCAGATCCGGTCATCCAGTGTTTTCACTCATGTAGGAAATTTCGATCCTACACCCCCATGTAGAATGAGTTACGTGCTTACATGAGTGACGTAATGTCATCAGGTATTTGACGTCATGTATTTAGGTAAGTGACGTCATTTACAAAATTAGGGATGTAAATGTTTTAGCGCATTGAAACCAACAACTAGATGGTATAAATGTTCTCAAATATTATGAACAATAGAGGTACAGTTGAATGCAAGAAAAAGTATCTTACATGAGACATTTGGTTAAGATAGAAAAATCTGTCACCTCGGTGAACTGTTTTGGCGGGAACGAGGCTCTGCTGAGTTCCCCGCCAAAACAGTTCCCCCTTGGTGACAGATTTTTCCATCTTCATCTCACACTCATGCATGATACTTATAATCTATATTTCAGGAGGACTCTGTGAGTTTTCATGAGCAGGAACTGAGGGGTTTGAAGGATTCCTTACAGGACACTCAGCCTGTTGGAGCCCTTGTCAAATGCTGTAAAACACTAGATCAGGTAAACTGATTCTTACTCTGGTTTCTTTCATCAAGTCATCTATTTTTCACAGCTTGATATTAACCTATGTTATAATATGTTTTTATGAAGCCCTTTTGAAGAAAAACGATACATGGGGATCGCTTTGTCCATCCGTCGGTCTGTCACGAAAACTTGTTGGCTATAACTTTGCCATTTCTTTATCAAACATTCCAATTAAATTGCTTATGACAACACACTCATGTTGATGCCAAATTCTTTGGGTCAGGGTCACATTTGATGGACTTGTTCCCCTTTTTGTACTGGCATTTTTATTCTGACCAGAGAACAACAAAGGTGCTAAACCGGAACACCCATCTAGTTAATTATCATAATTACTGGATTTTTAAACATCATGTGGGGTTTGTTCTCGAAATCGTGTCTTTTCCAAACATGTTTAATCTAAAACAATTTAAGCCTAAGATCATATAACTAAATCTAGAGACAGGCATAAATCTCAAGAATCTGATTGTCTGGTCTCCATTTTAGCCAATCAGATGTAGAGATTTGAAAAATGGTCTCCTATCTTAAAGTTTGTTTTATAACCTTTGCTGTGGTATTGCGTAGATTTACATACATGAGTGAATAGTTTATCAAAACAGTTATTTTATTAGTTATCTTCTGTTTTCAGGCAAAAGCACTCTTAAAATTTGTAGAGGCTATATCAGAAAAGACATTAAGGAGCACAGTTGCCATGACAGCAGCTAGAGGGCGTGGCAAGTCGGCGGCACTTGGTCTTGCCATTGCAACAGCTGTGGGCTTTGGATATTCCAACATCTTTGTGACATCACCTAGTCCAGAAAATCTGAAGACCTTATTTGAATTTATTTTCAAAGGCTTTGATGCCCTTGAATATCAGGTATTACATTTTACTCTACCAAAATTTAAAGTAGTAAAAAAAGGGATATGGACAGCTGTCATTTAACATACAAATATGAAAATTGTTGATAGCATTGAAAATTATTGACCCCAATGGATCTTTAACAAATTGATTATACTGTCAAACCTGTATAAGTCTGGCCCATAACTTAAACATGCATTGAGCAGTCTTGTTCATATTTGGCGTGAATGTGGTGGGACGGAGTGATTCGTGCAAACCCCAGGCTCCCATCTCAAAGATCATGTCAAGTGGGCAAGATATATGTTACCAACAGGCATCTAGTAATTCATACATACTAAGGGTCCCAGACTTGGCATACTTGCATGCCCGATTGGTAGATGTAGTTCCCAGTTTGAACCAGTGCTTAAAAAAACTTATCTTACATGAAAGATGAGTCACCACATGCAGTGATTTATAGAATTATTTTAATAACTCTGTTTCTGAAAAAAAAACATGTTTTGAAATTTACAAAAAAGAGTTATAATGGTATGCAAGAAAATAAAAAGAAACTTTTAAAAGAGTTTTAATGGTGTGTCCAATGATAATAACTATTTATGAAATTTTCAGGAGCACTTGGATTATGAGATAATTCAGTCAACAAACCCAGATTTCAATAAGGCCATTGTTAGAGTGAACATATTTAGAGAACATAGACAAACAATTCAGGTACGTAGAGCTTGTAATCTTTTGAGGCCTAATCTGTTTATACTTATTTCATACTTTGCTATGGAGGTCTTTTCTTGAAACTGTTTTGGTTGCAAAATTTACACTCATCTTGCACTTTGTTATGTTAAATGTCTATCTATCTATCTTCTGATTGTTTCCATTTTGCATTGTTATTAATTCGTGATGTGGCAACAACAAAAGTCACAAGTTTTGTACTTTGCACAATGTTGTTTTTTTTGACCTGTTGACAAGCACACATGTTTTGCAACATGTTGCTGTGTAAAAGCATGCTATCATTACCTTTGTGGTCAACGTGGCTATTCCAACAGTCATTTAAAAGCCTGTGATATCACACATTCTTCTCAGTATTATGGTAAGAATTGAGATATTTAGGCATGTAAATATAAGAATGGAATCAATATTTAAAAATAGAATTACATTTTTAGCTCGACTATTCGAAGAATATGTCGAGCTATTGTACTAACTTGGGCGTCCGCGTCGCCGTCGCCGTCCCGCTTTGGTTAAAGTTTACGTGCAACCTACCTATATCTTAAAAACTACTATAGCTACAGCTTTTAAACTTGGCACCCTTGTTCGTCATCATGTCCCGAGTGTGTATGCCAAGAACCATAACTCTAACTTTCATTTTGATCAAATTATGGCCCTTTTTTGACTTCGAATTTCAGGTTAAAGTTTGCGTGCAAGCTACTGTACAAACTAACTTCAATACTACTTATACTACAGCTTTAAAACTTGGCACACTTGTTTATCATCATGTCCCGAGTGTGTATACCAAGAACCATAACTCTGACTTTCATTTTGTTCAAATTATGGCCCTTTTTCGACTTAGAATTTCAGGTTAAAGTTTGCGTGCAAGCTACTATACAAACTAATAACTTCAATACTACTTATACTACAGCTTTGAAACTTTCAACACTTGTTCATCATCATATCCCAAGTGTGTATGCCAAGAACCATAACTCTAACTCTCATTTTTATCAAATTATGCCCCTTTTTCGACTTAGAATTTCAGGTTAAAGTTTGCTTGCAAGCTACTGTACAAATCCATAACTTCCATACTACTTATACTACAGCTTTGAAACTTTCAACACTTGTTCATCATCATATTTCAAGTTTGTATGCCAAAAACCATAACTCTAACTTCCATTTTGTTCAAATTATGGCCCTTTTTCGACTTAGAATTTCAGGTTAAAGTTTGCGTGCAAGCTAGTTACTTTCATACTTCTTGTACTATAGCTTTGAAACTTAAGACACTTGTTTACCATCATGACCCTGACTATTTATACCAAGAACCATAACTCTTTCTTTCATTTTTAATCAAATTATGGCCCTTTTTCAACTTAGAATTTCAGGTTAAAGTTTGCGTGCAAGCTAGTTACTTTCATACTTCTTGTACTATAGCTTTGAGACTTAAGACACTTGTTTACCATCATGACCCTGACTATGTATGCCAAGAACCATAACTCTTTCTTTCATTTTTAATCAAATTACGGCCCTTTTTTGACTTAGAATTTCAGGTTAAAGATTGCGTGCAAGCTAGTTATTTTCATACTTCTTGTACTATAGCTTTGAAACTTATTCACCATCATGACCCTGAGTATGTATGCCAAGAACCATAACTCTTTGATTTTTTTCAAATTACTGCCCTTTTTAGACTTAAAAATTAAGGTTTAAAACTTTGTATACCTTTATTTTATCTTACATCGGGTTTATTTTCAAAGGCCCATAACTCATCCTTTCTTTTTTTATATTTGATTTTTGCCCCTTTTCACTTGAAATTAGAATTAAGACTTGTAAATAATTGTTAAAGTTTCAATGTTAGTGTTTTTCATATGTACAGCTATATAAAAGGTTTAAAACAGATGTCCTTAACATACTTTGGTTGAAAGTGTAGAGTAATTGTGGTGTGGGTGGGTGCATACACTACACTACACTACACTATACCATACCATACCATACCATACCATACCACTGTACTGTACCCCCACCACCCACCACCACCTCCACATACCACCACCAACAACAACAACAACTACAACAACACCAACACAAACAACAACAACAACACCAACAACAACACCACCACCACCAACAACACCACCACCACTAACAACAACAACACCACCACCAACACCATCACCACCACCAACAACACCACCACCAACACCAACACCATTAACAACACCAACACCACCACCACCACCAACAACTACAGCACCACCATTAACAACACCAACACCACCAACAACAACAACACCTACACCAACAACAACACCAACAACAATATCAATACCACCACCAACAACAACACAAACACAAACAACACCACCACCACCAACAACAACAACAACACCACCACTAACAACAACAACACCATCACCACCACCAACAACACCACCAACAACAACACCACCTCCAACAACAACAACACCACCACCAACAACACCACCACCACCAACATCAACAACACCACCAACAACAACACCAACACAAACAACTACACCACCACCAACAACAACAACACCACCACCAACAACACCATCAACAACAACACCACCACCAACAACACCAACACCACCAACAACAACACCAACAACAACAACAACAACAACATCATCACCACCACCAACAAACCACCAACAACACCACTACCAACAACAACACCACCACCAACACCACCACCAACAACAACACCAACAACAACATCAACACCACCAACACTAGCACCGACAACAACACCACCAGCAACACCAACACCACCACCAACAACAACACCAACAACATCAACACCACCACCAACAACAACATCAACACCACCACCAACAGCAATAACAACCAACACCACCACCACCAGCAACAACACTACCACCACCACCACCAACAATGCCAACACCACCACCAACAACAACACCAACAACAGCAACAACACCACCACCACCAACAACAACACCACCACCAACAACAGCAACCAGCATACCATACTGTACTTCACCACGCCACACAACTATAGGTGGGCAAAGATAGTGGGTTGATGGGTGTAGGATCAGGGGTTTATGGGCTGAGTTGTGTAAACCCTAAAAAAAATCTACAAGAATAAATTAAGTGTTATTTATTGATTTATGGATTAAGAAACTTTTGTTCATGTGTGTTTGTTGGGGGTGTCATAAACTCCTTAATCACTCCCCAGTTTAAATGAAGCCCAGTTACAATGTGCTTAATAATTCTGACTTTTCGAATAGTCGAGCGTGCAGTCGTTTCCGACTGGCTCTTGTTGAAAAGTAGCATTAATATTGGACGTGTTGTGCATTTTTCTGAGTGACATGGCTTCTGTTATTTGCAGATGGTTCTTTTGAAATCTTAAGATATAACAAGACACTATAATTTTCTTTTAATATTTCAGTATATACACCCGTCAGATTCCCATAAGCTGGGTCAGGCCGAGTTGGTGTGTATAGACGAGGCTGCAGCAATACCTCTACCTCTTGTGAAAAATCTCCTCGGACCGTATCTTGTGTTTCTGTCATCAACAATTAATGGGTAGGTGTCAGTGTTAACCCTTTACCTCATGGAATATGGCTTTTATCCAAAGGCTAACCGTGTAGATCCAGATCAGGGAGCACGTCCGAATTTAAAAACCTGTACAATATAAGAATCAATTGTTTACTATAAAATGTTAATCTTTACACCATGAAATATGTTATCTATGTGCACATCTGTGCCATCTGAATGGATCTGCACTGTTTTGTTTCTTGGTCAGAAACAAAAAGAATATAAAACAGAAAGTAAAGATCCTGGTCAATCAGCACTCAAGCCAGCTGATCTGGATCTACACTGTCAGCCCATTTGATAGCATCCATATTCCATAAAGAGTTGACTATTTTCTTTTAAATACCGTATAATGGGTTATTTTCGCAATCGAAAATTTTCGCGATTTTGTCGTAATTTTAATTTTCGCGGTTGTAATTTTAGCGAATTTGCGCTCACAGAAATTAACGCGAAAGTTGTTGGGAATTTTTGGCATTTTTAATTTTAGCGAATTCACGTCAGTCGCGAAAATAGCGAAAATATTATGCTCGCGAAAAAACCCATTATACGGTAAATCAGCTTCGTTCAACAAACTATGTTAAACATGTAAGACATACTTTCAGAATTATAAAAATACCATGTAAAAGTTTGATTTTTGTTACGGTTATATGTATCCTCATATTAACTAATTTTAAACATTAGTTATTGATTTCTCAGAATTGTTTACATCACAAAATAAATGAACAATTTGAAAAAGTAACTGATATTCTGTGAAATCATATATTTTTGTGGGGTTCTTATTTTGGTGGATTTAGTGAACTTAAAGCTACAACAAAAAATTATATTACATTAAATTGTATGCAAACATATTTTGGAAACTGAAAACCCATGAATTAATATGCATTTCCATTACTGTCCATGAACAGGCTCAATTAAACCGAGTCTGCAATATTTTCATATTTGTCACGTTCGATGGCTTTCAAAGTTCCCTTTTCATCTATTTAAAGAAATCCACAAAAATGCTGTTTTACCAGAAACCCCGAAATTTTAATCGCACAAAACAAATACATTCACAGTGTACATGTATTGTTTCAGCTATGAAGGAACAGGGAGATCACTCTCCCTGAAGCTTATACAACAATTACGTCAGCAGTCACTGACATATGGGGCCTCATCAGAGGTCAAGAAAACTGTCGCTATGACAACGAAAACAGAAGGAACAATGTCTACGTCAGGACGTGTATTACAGGAAGTTGCATTGACTGAGTCAATTAGATACGCTGACAAAGATCCTGTTGAAAAATGGTTGAACGATTTGTTGTGTTTAGACGCCACAGATGTTCCGAGAATATCTTCAGGCTGTCCATTGCCGGAGTTATGTGATCTGTATTATGTTAATAGAGATACGCTGTTTTCCTATCATAAAGCTTCAGAGGCCTTTCTGCATAGAATCATGGCGTTGTATGTGTCCTCACATTATAAGGTAATTTTAGAGTTTATACTCTTCCTGTACAGTCCAACCTGTACTAGAAGACCACTTGGGGGGGGGATCCTGAAAGTGGTCTTTTAATGCATGTTTTCACTGTTCACAGATGAATCTGAACTTTATTCAGTGAGTGAGGCAAATAAATGTGGTCTATATCCACAGGTGGTCATTGTTTACTTGTTAACTTGTTTACAGGTAGTCTCTAGCACAGAGTACCAAAACGTTGCTGCTAAAACAGGCGGCTGATTAGGACAGGTAAATAATACAACAAAAATATGTCAGTTCAGGACATATTCAAACTAGCTGTTTAAGACAGGTAGTTGCTGAATGCAGGTGGCTGATAAGGCAGGTTCAACTGTTTATTTATGTAGTGACTCTATCCCTTTTCTCCATGCGATTTGGCTGTTTTCCATGGGTGAACAGTGTAGATCTACGCCACCTGGCAAATCCTTGCCATCTAATCAGGATCTACACTATTCGCTTTTTGATTCATTAGGGTACTTCTGACCAAGAAGCAAATAGTGTAGATCCTGATCAAATGGCATGGATGTGCCGGCTCATCTAGATCTATATTGTTTGCACATGTGATAAAATTTGTATTAACTAAAGGGTCAGTTGTTGCATAGAATAGTAATCATTTTTATGTGATCTACATGGTTCAGCAGAAAAGAATATTTTTTTCAAAACACACTTTTTACACAAATCTGGTCATACCTATAACACTGCCAAGTGGTAACTATTTTTGTCAGACCTGTGTGTTTCAACAGAACGGTTGATATTTATTTCAGAACACACCTAACGACCTACAGTTGCTATCAGATGCTCCCGCACACCACATATTTGTGTTGTTAGGACCTGTGGACCCAAATCAGTCCTCTCTTCCAGAAGTACTGTGTGTACTACAGGTAAATCCTAGACTTGTGCAAGGAAATATAAAACCATTTCTCAGAAATGAAAATTAATCCTTTACTTAACCTTTTTCTCCATAAATACAACTTTATTGTGTGGGTGAACAGTTTAGATCCAGATCACTTGGCACATCTGTGACATCTGATCAGATTGGGTTATTTCTTACCAAAATGCGACTAGTGCAGATCCTGATCAGACGGCACGGATGTGCTGGCTGATCTGGATCTACACTGGTAGCACATGCATAAAAAAGCGTATATATGAAGGGAAGGGTTAATGTGATATGACCACTGTCAAAGTGAGCAACAACTTTAACCCTTTACTCCATGGGATATGGCAGATATGCATGGCTGACAGTGTAAATCCAGATCACCTAGCACATGTGTACCATCTGATCAGGATCTACACTGTTTGCTTTAAGATTCTTTGGGTTATTTATGACAGACAACCAGTTTAGATCCATATTGAATAGCACAGATGTGCCAGCTGATCTGGATCTACAGTCAAACCTGTCTTTAGCAGCCACCCAAGGGAGTGACAAAAGGTGGTTGCTGAAGACAGGTGGCTGTTAAAGACAGTAAAAAATAAGAAAAAATTGTCAGTATGGGTCATATTAAAACTGGCTGTTTAAGACAGGTTTAACAGTACACTGGTCGCACATGCAAATGCACAATAATGAGTAAACGGTTAATTGTGATTTGCTGCATACTAAAGAGAGTGTCAGTACTAGTTAACTGACATAAATTGGGGCACGTCACGGGAAAAGGTACCTACGGTCATTTTTACTGATATTTTAGTTTTTACTAAATTTAGAAAGAACTTACACCTATAAATCATTTTCTTATTACTAAAATGTGATTTTGTTTGACATGTTGACAATAAAATGGTATTTTTGTCGCGAAATGCATAAGAAATAATATCTTCTGCTCAAACTTATGACGTCTTTTCAAAGATTGACGTCAACTGTCCGAATGCATTTTTCCCCTGACGTGCCCCAATTGTAAAAAGTAAAAAAGGCATATCATGAATAACCACATTTAGAAAACGCAGCTTCCCCACACAACTGTAGCTAGACAAAAAGTGAGCATAAGTTTGTAATTTGATCAAATAAAAAAGACACCAGTAACAAAGAACAAGTAAATTTCAGGTAAGAATAATATTATCAGGTCTTCTAAAGATTTTAGACCTGGGTTTTAGCAGGGTTCGTACAGACCTGGAAAAGTCATGGAAAATCTTTTTTTTTTAAGAAATCATGGAAAACTCAGGGAATTCTGAAATTTGGAAAATTATCAGGGAATTATCATGGAATTTCTCAAAATAATCATGGAATTCCTAATAAATATCCTTGAATTATATTATTTGCCGAGTATTACTCGCTTAAAAGAAAGATGAACTATTTAACTTTATATGTCTACGTTATACGACACTGGCGTTCGAAATCGGGAATTAGTAGTGTAACACCTATGTATGCAGTATTTTTTTCACGGGTAAAAAATTTTTAACGGGTAGAAATTGCTACGACACCGGTTCAGTTACTTCTGTTTTCGCGACCTTGGCTATTTTTTGTGTTCAAAATACCGTAAAAATGAGTCATATGAAAGGAATGTGTAGATACAATCATAACTGGGAGAAGCAGGCGGCCTATAAAGACTGGTTAAGACCTTTTAAAGGAGATAATAGAAAGGCGTTGTGCAGTTCTTGTGACAAAGTGATTGAACTCGCAAATATGGGCGAAAGTGCACTAAAGTCCCACATTAAAAGTGCGAAGCACATCAGGATCACTGAGCAGCAAAAGAAAACAGTTAATTTGTGCCAGTCTATGCAGTCATTTTTTAAACCAGTGGAAAAAAAGTGATGGAATTGGAAATTTGAGTATTCTCATACTCTCATTTGTTACCCAAGCAAACTCTTTAAGGAGGACAGCCAAAGACAAAAAGATGGGTTAAAGAAGAAATTGACGATAAAATTAAAAGTGCATTTAAGTAATAATTAAAAAAAAATTCATTTAAATGCATTTTATTAAATAAATGAATGAAATCATTTTTATATGTTTTTTCTTTACGATATTGAGCACTGGTGTTGTTAAACAGATGAAATTTGATATCATGGAATATTGAAATTTATCATGGAAAAGTCATGGAATTTTAGGTCAGCAAGTCTGTACAAACCCTGTTTAGCCTGATGTTCAGTTTAACTCTTTACTCCACACATACACCTTAATTTCTTGGCCAAACAGTGTAGATCCAGATCAGCCAGGACATTTATGCCATCTGATCAGAATCTACACGTTTTCCTCTTGGTCAGAAATAACCTTAGAATCTAAGAGTGAACAGTGCAGATCATGATTAGAAGGCATGGATATGCCATCTAATCTGGATCAACACTGTTCACCCATGCGATAAAAGGGTGCATATACGTGTATATATTTACACTTCAACTTCGTCCTCTACGATGACGTCTTATTCATTTAAGGAATCATAATTTTCAATGGTAAACAGTGTGACGTAATAATTTAAAAGGCGTGGCTATGGTAGAAGCGTACACAATTTATTGGACGTTGCACAATGTTTTGACGTGTGACATCGCCCAGCACGCACGTTTTGCCACGTGTTGCTGCGAAAGAGCCTGTCATCATTCACTTTGTCGTCAATGTTGCTGTTCCAACAGCCACTCAAAAAAGCCGTAATATCACGAATTCTTTTAATAATTTCTGTATTAAAGAGAGTATTTATGTGTGTAAATATAAGGATTAAATCGATATTTGATGGTTTTCATTTGGGTATGAAAAACACTTTAAACAACCCAACTGTTTTCCATACCCAAATGAAAACCATCAAATATCATTCAATCCGTAAATAGTAAAGTGCTGAAGCATAGATTTAAGAATTACATTGTAATGATTGTACAACATTTTAGAGTGCATTCTTTACCTGTGTTTATTCCTACTGCATTAAATTAAATTATATTAACAGTATAAGTATTCTTTTTATTCTTGTATCATGTTTACAGGTATGCCTCGAAGGCGAGATCTCCAAGTCATCCATTATGAACAGTCTGTCTCGCGGTAAACGTGCCTCCGGTGATCTTATACCGTGGACTGTATCTCAACAGGTAACTACCAAAAATAATTTTCTCAATGTCAACAAAAACAGATTAAGACTAGTCTTGAAGAGTCTTGTTTTCATTACTGTAATAATATTTGTTTATCCTATTGTTGTTCAGATATTAATCAAATTATTTCAGTATATGTTAAATCAAACCCAATCAATTCGACTTTATTTAATCTGACAAGTAGGGTAATTTAATAACTTTTTTTTGGTAAGATGGCTTAATGTTGACAGGCTTTTAGCAGCAACTCATGGCAAAAAATGTGTGCTCACACATCAAAACATTGTGCATAGTCCAATATATCGTGAGCGATTCTACTGAAGCCATGCCTCATAAAGTAATAGGTCACACTTTGTACCATCAGAAATTATTATTTTTTTAGATTGGAAATATAGCTCGTAATGGCCATTAAAATAACATTGACGTTCAAAGTACTTGACCCCTTACTCCACAATAACAGCTTATATCCCATGTGCATGGATGCTCAAGTTGACCTGGATGTATACTGTTCACACATGGGTTTATAGTTTAAACAAACCCGGAAATATTTTGTAATTATTGTTTATGTTTCAGTTCCAAGATCATGATTTCCCAAGCCTGTCTGGAGCTCGTATTGTGAGGATTGCCACTCACCCAGACTACCAAGGGGTAATGTTTTATCATGTTTCATGGTAGTGACATAACCATTAAAACGTTACACCAATTTGTAATAGTTAAACATTATTTGATTGCCTCAATTACTGGTGTTCCTAATAATAAGCATATCGAGGTGTAGACATCTTTCTTTTCAAGCAGAAGCAGGAATGTGGATAGAACCACCAACTTTCTATATTAAAGCGGCATTACTTCAATTTAACCCACTCTTGTATGAAATATTACATGTAGTTGGAACTGTAGGCACAAATTTGCAGCATTAGTTCGAGCTAATAGTATTTTAATTTACCAAAATAAATTTGGTCAGCGCAACTAAAAGCGAAAGTAGGATTTCCGAAACGTTACAGAAATGGAGATCGCGCATGAAGTGGTCTCTTCATCAAAAATAGGTTGCTAAATATACCTCCACTATATTTAATAGCTTCTTAAAAGTTTGTTAATGATAATTTAACAATATCATTGAAAATCCCGTCTATAAGAAAGAATTCGATCAGACCTTTTGTGTTCTGTTAGAGAGTTTACATATTGGAGTCTATATGGACAAATATGATTTTTCAATAGTATATTCTTACTTAAGTTTAGGGCTGGGGCTTTAAGCTAGCTTGATAGCTTAATCACATGAAATATATTCACTGAGTGTACATAAAACCTCTTTGGTCACGTTAGTCATCATCCATACACAATTTATTGAAGTGACGATGATTAAATCCATGATATATCACTGCATGTTTTCCTTTCCTGATGTCACTTATCATTTTTGACATCATAAACCACTTGACAATCATACTCATCAATGTTGTACCATTATTTTCAAAGCTGTTGAAAGCATATTTATGTTAGAATTGAAAAAAATAAATAACCCTTGGTGACATAATGCAGGATTTATTACAGAAAATCCTTCAGATTAGTAGATGCATATCACTCTTGGGCTATGCCCCTCATGTATCCTCTTGCATTTGAACAAAGCCCCGTAATAAATCCTGTGATATATCACCACTGGCTATTTATTATTTCATTAACAAATGATAGTGAGTTAACAGTTTAATTTTATCAGAGGAATAAAAGAATTATTTTGGCAAGTTGTTTGGTGGGTTTTTATGCTAGCACTTAAAATGTTTGATATAAGAAAATTAATGTTCAACACATCACATACAACAGATGGGGTATGGAGGACGGGCAATGAAGCTGTTGGAACAGTACTACGAAGGTAAAATCCAAAACATTTCGGAGATCAACCTGGATGAGACGCATGAGGCGGATAATGTTGCTGACGATGAAATGAGTCTTCTTGAGGAGCGAGTCACTCCGAAGAAACACCTGCCGCCGTTGTTGATGAAACTGAACGAACGCAAAGCAGAACAGCTGGATTATGTTGGAGTGTCATATGGCATGACTTCTGATCTTTTGAGGTAAAATATTCAACAGTTCACCATTATATTTTGCATGGATGTAATATAATAAGTAAAAAGAGCCATATTAATTGCACCATACTCAATCATTTGTACTCATGTCTATATAATCAAGGCTATATACTGGAAGAACAGTGGTCTAGGGGTAGAGCGTCAGATTCCAGATCCGGAGTCTGCATTAGCGTGATTAATATAAGTTGGAAGAACTTTTTTCACAGGCAATGTAAAATAAATAAGTTTAAACTAAGGCTATATATTGAGCTCGCTTGGGCATCCATTATTGTCAGACACTGCGGCTTAGCGGCTGACGACGAGGCTCTGAGGCTAATTCACACTTAAGTAGAGTTTGTTTTTATTTTATGCGATAACATTCCCCAACAGTGGATTCTGTCCCTGTTGTTATTGTATTACCATACCATTTTTGCATCTGAAATAAGAGTTACTTTCACTTGGTAGTGTACTCGTAATTTCATGTAGTGACATCCTTCAATGAAAAATTAATGTCAAATGTTTAAAGTAAAAAGTTGGATGCAAAGATATATTACAATTAACATAAATTATTATTTTAAGTAGCATCATTAAAGTTGGCAGATACAGTTTTAAGATCAGATGCTGTTATATTTTTTTCAGGTTTTGGAAGAAATGTGGGTTTGTGCCAGTGTACCTTCGACAGACTGCTGTAAGTCATTTTGCTGCTCATACATTTGTCTTAGCAACATTTCCGTATTGTTCGAAACCAACAGAAAATTGAACTGAAGTATACTATAACAAATTTATTGTGTCGTCCTTTCCAAGGAGCAAAGATAACATTGACGTTTGCAATATCCATGCAATCTGATCTGAATCTGCAATGTTCGGTTCTTGGTAAAAAAAACCTGTGCCCAAGATCATAAAAATAAATCTGGAGATCAGTCTCAAATCTCAAGCATCTGATTGGCTGAAATGGCGACCAGTTGCCATTTCAGCCAATCAGATCCTTGAGATTTGGGACTGATCTCAAAACTTAGTTTTATGATCTTGGGCCCTGTACTCAAACTTAAAGCAAACAGTGTAGATCCGGCTCAGTCTGCATGGATGTGCAGGATTAACTTGATCACCATCCCACAATCGGATCTTGATCTGCACAGTTCTGTACTTGGTTAAAAAGTAATAAAACTTTAACTAAACACTGTTGATCCCGGTCAGACTGCATAGATGTGCAGGATGATAAGTATCATTCACGTTTGTTGGGTACAGATTGCGTGATCCGGCTCTAGTGAAATATGCACTGAGGCGGTAACTATGCTGCCAAGTTACCACCTCAGTGCATATTTTACGAGGGCCGGATCACGCGATCTGTACCCAACATAAGTGAATGATACTTTTTCTTGCATACTGTATTTATTTTGCGCATTTTGGGATATTTTCCTGTAATTTTTTCTTTGCACTACATTTTTATAGTAGCGGAGTGATATACGCGACATTCCCTCGTTCATTCATAACTGCATAAGACGTCATGATGTCTTATAAGGCGCGTGACTCATTCTACATGGGGGGTTTAGGATCGAAATTTCCTACACGGGTGAAAACACCGGATGACCTGATCTGGTATGCAGGATTACCTGTATCTGGATCTGTTAATGGGCTTTCAACTATAAGAGCAGACAACAAAATTGTATAATGTTTTCAGAATGAGCTTACTGGAGAACACTCTTGCATCATGCTCAAGTCCCTGAACACGGATACAGAAACTGAGTCCCCATGGCTGCCTGCCTTCTGGAAAGGTAAATATTGCTTATCTCAATTGGGGCACGTCACGGGAAAAGGTACCTTCGAACATATGTTGTGACATTTTAGTTGTTACTATATTTAGAATAAAATTACAACTAACTATCATTTTCAGCTAACTAAAAAGAGATTTTTTTACACATTTTGACAATAAAATGATATTTTTACTGCAAAGAGATTTTTTTACACATTTTGACAATAAAATGATATTTTTACTGCAAAATACATAATAATTAATGCCATCTGTTCAACTTTATGACGTTTTTTCACGGATTGACGTCAACAGTCCAAAAATACCTTTTCCCGTGACGCGCCCCAATTAGAGCCGTGAGTCGTCTTATAAACACAGATAAATGAGTTCCAGTCCTGATTCACTACAGTGCAAGGATGATCTGGATCTACACTGGTTGCGAAAACAATAAAATCCATATGTATGGCGTAAGGGATTATACATTGCATTTGATATTGTGCATGTACATGTTTGTGATGTGGTGGGGTATGTTTCTGTCTACTTAGATCACTAACCAGTTCTTGATTTGATCAGGATCTTATAAAGCAGTTGGAATAGACCTTTTCTTGCATACCAGATCAGGTCATCTGGTGTATGCACTTAGATGGTAACTCGGCATAGCCTGGTTATCGCCCTTGTGCATATTTCACTCGGGCTGGATCACACGATCTTTACCAAACACACGTGAATGATACTTATAATAACATGCCGCTTTCATTACAATATGTTCAGATTCCAGATGGAGGTTGGTTTTCCTGTTATCTTCCTTCTTTCTGTATGGTGTATTTAAATGGAAGTTTATTTTCCTGTTGTTTAGATTTCAGACGGAGGTTTGTTTCACTGTTGTCTTACCAGTTCCGAGAATTTACTCCAGCCATGGCATTGAATGTTTTACAACAGAAGCAGTTCAAAGCAGACAACACAAGTAAGCTTTCTTACATTGATAAGAAACAAAGGTTCGAGCAACCCTGCTGGATCCACCCCTGCACCAGTGGTATCTTTGTAAGCATAAATAACTTGTAAGCATATGACCAGGCCAATTTCCCAAACAACCTTATGCTCAAAGTCAGTTTTCAACTCAACATATTGATTCAGCTGAGCAAATGTTGATTATTTAATTTGAATTTGTGAACTTTATTCAAATAAATTAAAATCTTCCTATATTTAAATAAACACAAGTCCTGCAGAGATATTCTGACCAGGGCGGAGATTAAGTCCATCTGTAAAATGTCCGAGTTAAAATTATGTTCATGAACACTACTTTGCTGGTCTGTTTAAGAGAATTATTTAGCTTTTCTGTTCACGGGCATTTCTTTGCAGGGATGTTCAAAATGTTTACTTTTGCTTGACTGGTTTCTAACTCCGCTGGTCTGTTCGTGAATGCTACTTTGCTTGTCTTTTTATGAACATAACTTGGTGATCTGTTTGTGAACATTTTTGCTGGTCTGTTCATGAACATAACTTTACTGTTCTGTAAATGAACATTATTTAGCTGGCATGCACACTTTTCAAGACTTAAGTAAAAGACTATAAATTTAATATGATTTTCATAATGTGATGAACATGAATTTCTTTTACAGAGACACTGACAGCTGTCGAGTTGGAGACACATGTGACAAAGTATGACATTAAGAGACTTGAGCTGTACTCACAGAACATGGTGGATTACCATCTCATCATGGACCTTGTCCCCACCCTGGCCAGAATGTACTTCCTAGATCTGACCAGTGTACACCTGAGTGTAGTACAAGGGGTAAGTCTTCTGAGGACCTGGTCCCCACCCTGGCCAGAATGTACTTCGTGGACCTGACCAGTGTACACCTGAGTGTAGTACAAGGGGTAAGTCTTCTGAGGACCTGGTCCCCACCCTGGCAAGAATGTTTTTCCTGGACCTGACCAGTGTACACCTGAGTGTAGTACAAGGGGTAAGCCTTCTGAGGACCTGGTCCCAACCCTGGCTAGAATGTACTTCCTGGATCTGACCAGTGTACACATGAGTGTAAAGGGGTAAGTCTTCTACATTACTGTACACATGGACCATGTCCCAACCCTAGCCAGAATGAACTTCTGCACATCAGCACTGCACCTGACAGTGACTAACATACACCTGAGTGCGTACAAAGGGCAAGCCAACATGTCCACAGCTTCATAGGATTTCTGACTTGTGATTGGAGACTGGACTTAAAGTCAGCCAATCATTTCTTTAGATTTATACTGGGCTCAAGATCATAAAACTGAGATTGGAGATCAGTCTCTAATCTCAAGCATCTGATTGGCTTAAGTAGTGACCAGTCACGATTTTAGCCAATCAAACGCTTGAGATTTGAGACTGGCCTCCTCATTCAGTTTTATGATTTTGGACCCTGACTTGTGATTGGTCAGTTTGGACTCAAAGTCAGCCAACAGCTGTTTGAGATTTTAGAATATTAGTTTCTGATTAGAAATCTGTTTGGAAACAGGAAATTTAAGTCAACCAATCCCTAAAATGATGTCATAAAGTCAAGTAGACAACATTGCTTGTTATTCATTTTGCCATAAATTTAATATTGATTAGTCAAATCATGTTACAGAATCACCAAGCTCTTTTCTTTAAGTACTATTAATCATGTTAATAGACAGTTACAAAATATTTCTAAATATAGTAACATCTCAAATGTTCTAAAATACAACTGAAAACACCCTTTCCCATTAGGTCACCCAGTTAGAAAGCATCTTTAATTACTGTATTATGTGTTTTATAGGGAGTACTTCTAGGCCTTGGATTACAACACAAGACTGTAGAAGATCTAGAAAAACAGTTGGACCTACCCTCGTCGCAACTGCTGGGATTGTTCAATAAAATCATACGAAAATTGGTGCAGCATTTCAATGAAATTATGGAGAGGGATGTTGAGAAAGGAATGGTGGAAAGGCAGGAAATATCATTGACCCCAGCAGAACAGACTATAGATGAAGAATTGGTAAATTATTTCATAATTTGTACTTAATGCTTTTCTCCATAGATTTAACTTTTTTAGCATGACTAAACTGTAGATCCAGATCAGCTGGATTTATGAAACTTGATAAGAAGCCTTTGAGTAGACTATCCAAGCCAATAAAATTAATGTATTTATTTCAGACAGAGGCAGCCGAGGAAATAAAACAGAAGGAAAAGAAGAAGCTAGTAGAATTGCAAGCCACAGAGCTAGCGCAGTACGCCATCAAAGGATCGGAAGTAGACTGGGATAAAGCTCTAAGTACTGGAAAACAGGGGCTAATCAGTGTCAAGAGGTATTTATTTCCTATATTACAGTTGTGTTGCATTTTCATATATAATATATTTGACATAAATTTATTTTTTATTCTCAGCTTTCCTGTTTTTCTCAGGTATTTAACACAACTTTAACCCTTCAGATTACATATTGGGCAGGAAAAGGTACCTTTGGACAGTTGACATCAGTTCTTGAAATGATGTCATAAATTTTAGCAGATGCTATTAGTTATTACCCATTTTGTGGTACAAATAGCATTATGATGTCAAACAATGAAATAAATTGTCAAATTTGTTTTAAGAAATAGTAGATAATAGTAAGTTCTTTCCAAATAATTATTTTAACTAAAATGTCAAAAAATATGACCGAATGTTCCTTTTCCTGTGGTGTGCCCCATATGTGCTGACTGATCTGGATCAATACAGTTTGCCAATGGGTAACAGCTACCGTTGTATCCCCTGGATTAATGGGTTAATTAAATAAAAAATAAGTAAAGTAACAAACAACTGCATGGGTAAAATTTTTTTAGGCATATTGCCTTAAGTTCAGGTTTCTTTGTGTATAAAAATTATCTATTTTCTTGATTTTCCCAATATAAATTGACAAATTTTCAGGATTTAAGGTTTTTCAGAATTCCTAACTTTCACCCTTGCAACTGTGGCAGCCTTTATGAAAGCTTTATTATTATAGCGTCAGTGAAGTAGCTCTAAGCTTGATTCTGTCTTTTCCTTTGTTATTTCAGTACACTGGCTGAGAAAAAGAGAAAGCAAGAGGAATCAAAAGAACCCAAAGAACAATCTACCCACAAGAAAAAATTCAAGAAGAAACATAAACATTCTGTATGACAACTTGATTTTTTTAACTATGAGTCATATTTGGCCAGGAGCGGATCCAGAGGGGTTTAAATGAGGTTGTGTGAATCCCTTTTTTGAGAAGCAATATTTAGTTAACATGGGAATTCAGGCTCGAAAGTTGTAAATTATCATGTAGCTATCTTAAAAAAAGGCCTCAAAAGAACCCCTTTCTGAAAATCTTGGATTTGACCTGTTGACAAACTAGATTTGACCAACAAGTGTTGCCAAGAAGTCTGTAAATGGACTTTACAACATCCAACCTAAAGCAAATGTTGCATAAATTGTAGTTGGTGCAACACTGTTTTGCATGTATGGTATTTGTAGAGAAAATGTAACAGTACCTTTTGTTAACTGATGGCAATTGAAAGACTAGTATTAATCAACAAGTAGATGAGAATCATAAGGTGGAACACCAAATCAGGCCTCCTAGTGAAACCTTTAAAACCTTTAAAAACCTTTAAATCATCTGGGAAAACCTTTAAAATGGCCAAATAGCCTGTAATTTTCACTCGAAATCTATATTTTTGTTCGGACTGCTTGCGGTGCCAATTTTAAGCAAGTAATAGTTGCACTACTGTATTTCTTCCCCACGATAAAGTGTTGTTATTAAGATACTGTTTGTGTATCATTCATAATGTATAATTCAGACAGTATGAAACTAATATCAATTTTGCCTATTTCTGATATTTGTTTTTTGGAGTTGTTTGCTTAATATAAATCACCTTTTTTTTCGTAATTAACCGAATATATTAAGTTTTTTTCAACAAGAAATTCGACATAAATTGCCTTTATTTACTCTTAGTTTATTAATATTTTACCCTAAAAGGCCTTTATTTCCATAGATTGGAGCCTTTATAAAAACCTTTATTTTTATTCAGGCCTGCTAGGAGGCCTGACCAAATTCTAGTTCTAAAATACAGTTTATTTGCATCTTTTTGATAAAATCGTACATATGAGTAATGATTGGTTACAGAACACATGAACAGTATCTTTTCTTGGCAAGTGCTACCAGTAGAATATTTGTAAATTTCACAAAAAAGAAACTTGATTTGTATTATCATTTTATGCTGGGTCTTACTAATAGAATATTTTCTGTAGTTTTAAGGCCCTGTTTTATGCAAACACTTTATTCTTGATAATATGTTGAAAAAAGCTTTAGATGTATAGCTGTTAATGAATTAAAATATGGGATTTGTTTTAAAGTATTTACATGAGAAAATAAAGATTAACAGACATGCATGTATTCTGTCATTCTGTAGAGAATTCTCTCATTATTATAATGTAGGCCTAATACTGTTAAATCATTTTATTTTGAGCACGAAATTCAACCCCAGCAAAATCCAACCATTTAACAGTGTTCTTTTACAGGAAAATACAGTTGCGCGAATTTATGCCCCCACGAATTAGTTAATTTTAGGTTTTTCACGAAATTTCGTCCCTGCGAAATTAAATGATACTACAATAGCTAGGCGCTGTTGCTGTGATGGTTCAGGTCCACTCCCCTGTAGAGTCAATATCATTTTTGATCTCAATGGGCAACAGACTTAGATCCAAGTCAGCCTGTACATCTGTGCTGTCTGATCTGGATCTACACTTTTTATGTCCCCCCCCCCCCTACTTAGCATATATAGTAATTGCAATGTTGAGTCTTGTAAAACTTGTCCTCGCTTCATCTCCAAAACCACTTGGAGGATTTCATTGAAACTTAACAGGAATGTTTGTCACCGAGCCTAGTTGTGCATGTTATCATGAATTTCCACTTGGAGTTATGGCCCCTTTATCATTTTTACTATAACTTCTAAATTCTTGTCTACACTTTATCTCCAAAACCTCTTGTGGGATTTCATTGAAACTTCACAGGAATGTTTGTCACCTTACCTAGTTGTGCATGTCTTCAGGAGTTTTATTTTTGGCAGAATCATGGGCTCTTAATACTTAGAATATATCATCTGCATAAACAAAGCGATCTATGAAACAAGATTGATAACTCCCGTTTTTCTATTTTTGAGTTATGCCCCTTTTGAAAGACTTCAATATGAAACTTATTATTGCCTATAAATTTGAAAGCTCTTGTCCTATTTACTTAATACTTGAAATATATAATAATAAATTCTTTATTTTTAGAAGGTTATATATTAAGTTTGAACAAAAGGATGTCAACCTTATTTACAATATGGCCTTCTTAATAAAATAACAATTACAAAACAATTCTATAAAAACAACAACATTAAATGTTAATTTAAAACAAAACATTTGACATTCACAACAGACATACACTCGTTAAAAATATGAGAAATAGTATATTAATTAATTACATCAAGATTACGACAGACTAAATAGATATTGTTTCAAAAGATGCTTAAAGGAATTGAATGACTGAACTGAACGTATTGTTATTGGTATATTATTCCACACTTCTCTACTATAGTAACTGAACGTGTCTTTTAAGTAATTTGTTCGAGGTGTTAATTGTGAGAGATGTTTCCAAGTCGAAGAGCGAAGATTGTATTTATCATTTGAAGAGAATCTGATATATAGCTAGGTGTTTGATTGTTTATGGATTTGAAAACTAGAAGCGCCGCGTGGTATTTACATCTGTATTGAAAAGGAAGCCATTTCAGTTCTTTGAAAAGAGAGGATGACGGTGTTCAATAAGATTTGCATAAAATGATACGAGCAGCTCTTTTCTGAATATTTACTATTTTACTAATTCCAGACTGGTTTCCTTTGCCCCAGACAGTACAACAATAATCAAAAGTAGACATAATGTAAGCATTATAATACATAATTTTTGTGTCTTTTGTGAGATAATATGAAATTCTTCTCAAAAGAGCAATCTTAGAGTTAAGTTTCAAAGACATTTTGTATGTCTGAGTTTTCCAATACATATTATTTTCTATGTAAACACCCAATACTTTTTGGTTTTTAACATTCTCAATATATTTTCCCGATACTGTGAGATGAAGTGGGACTGACTTTCAGTTTTTGTCTTGTACCAATAACCATACATTTAGTTTTATCAGGATGTAAAAGCATATATCATCTGCATGAACAAAGCCATCTGTAACAATAAGAATGATAACTTCTATTAGTATTTTTTAACCAGCGAAGCTGGTTTTACTAATCACAATTCTGAAATCGGTATCAAACCAACTGGTAAAAGGCGATTTACGCATTTCAGAGAAATCAGAGTAAGTAAAGTAGTCCCCAAGTTTCCGGTAACGTGTTAAAGTTGGTATTAACTACGTCATGTTGATAGGACAAAACCTGTGCGGTGCATCAATGGTCAAATTCATCTGTACGACAGTTTGATTAAATGTAAAATCGGTGCGGTTCATATTTCTAGGACTTGATCGGTGCGGTGCAACAATGGTCAAACATTGTCCGTGACCACGATTTTTCACTCACCAAGATATCGTTGGGTATATTCCATATCTCCGTGTCCGTCCGACGTATGGAATATGGGTCGCACTAATTTCTGCTAATTCGAAGCTCAAAATAACATTGAAAACATTTTCTTTATTTTGTCATTTTAATGCCATTTCAATATTGGACTGTTTGTTTCACGAAATTTCTTTTTTTTATCTTTAACAATAACGATAATGATAAATTACCATCTTAGCATATTTTTCTTCAATTGTTCACTTTATGAAACCAATGCGCAAATGCTTTCACTTGAAATTTTAAAGACATATTGCGAACATTTGTTTATTATTTGATGGTAGGCGTTCATGAGCGTTTAAATCACTGAACATGAAGCAATCATCATTGCTAAATTTGTTTATACATATTGGATTTCCACATATAAGCTTGATCAGTAAACAATAAACTATTGAGATGTGTAAAATTTTACATATTAAAACTACTATACCGGATATTACTCGTGTAGAAATAAAGACATGTAAGATTTACAGATCTATGTATTCGAAACATGCTACGAGCAAGCGCGGTACGTGTCCGGCTATCACGTGATCTAAAATTTGTGATTACTGGTCAGAAAAAAATGATCATAAAAGCGAACAGTTTAAATCCTAATCAGATCGCACAGATGTGCCAGCTGATATGGATCTAAACTGTTCGCACAAGCTATGAAGGTATATCTATGGAGTAAAGGGTTAACAGAAGCCTTCATCCAGATAATACATGGAAACCCTTATTTCCACTATCATTTAGACAAGAGGAAGTTCTTTGCGAGTAAACCAAGTTTTTTTGCTTTTTCGTAAATGGATACATGTATGAGAATCATGGCACTGGTTATTCTCAATAAGGAAAATCGCTTCGCTGGTTTTCTGTACTTTCAGGACTTTGATTTAGTTATGCCCCTTTTAAATGACAGGTATATGAATGCACCGTCAATTAAGAAATATGCAAAAAGGGGACACCTCGATTGCACACAGTCATTCACGGTTATGTGCACGCAGCGGACCTTCTCAGTACATCACTAGACGATTTCCAATCTAAATACTTATGATGTAGTCTTCGCAATAGTGTGTGGTCAGTTTGGTGCTTAGCAAACTTTGTGTAGTATAGTTATGAGATACCTATATACATACTTATGTATAAACAAATTATCTACAGAAAAGTGAAACATGCAACCGGTTGTCCCGATTAGCTCAGTTTGTTGCGTCGCAAGAATCGTAGGGCTAGGCGCAGTCGCCGTGACGGTGCGGGTTCGCTCCCAACTAGAGACAATATCAATGCATATCAGGAATAGCCACCTTGAAAAAACATCGCCTACACACGCAGTCAAAAAGCATAAAACAGGCCTCCTAGTGAAACCTTTAAATCCTTTAAAAACCTTTAATTTCATTGCAAGCCTTTAATTCACCTGGAAAACCCTTTATGATGGCCAAATAGCCTGAATTTTACACTCAAACCCCACGGTATGTACCCAGATAATGAGAATCGCGGATAACGATACATTGTGAGTATAATGATAGATCGCCATATCGGTGAAAACGGCATGGAAAGGTTAGTTACTGTATGAATTTCATGTTATTGTGATCTAATACTTATCTTTTGCGATAGATAACAATCAAGCGATGTCCTACCCTTCCTCTGATACCCGTACATTCGGAATCGGCCGTCAGATAGAGAGGAAAACATGAAAATGATCACGCAACATCCAAGATTTCTACAAAAAAGCTACATATTATGCCCATTAAAATATATTGTGCATCTAGAAAAATGCTTCAGAACTTTGCCCTTATAACGTATTTCCTTTTCCCCTCGATTCGTTAACCCAGTGAGACTTGTTGGTTGGAGGTGAGTGTACCACACCTAAAAATATCTGTCCGTTTAAGTTTAGAAATTTAAGTAAAACCCCTGTCACACTAGGGTCGCGTTCTCACGGCGATCACACGGCGTCCAAGAACGCCGAGGTGAGCGCAGTACGATCGCAAGCATCGCCGCAGCAACGCAGTGGCATTGCCAGTAGACGCAGTGTGATCGCATAGAACGCCTAGCCACGGCGCTCACTTCTAGCATGCACAAAACAAACTCCGTCGCTCGGCGTTCTGATAAGAGCGCAGTGGGGTCGCCGTAAGGTCACCGTAGCAGCGCAGTAAGATCTCCTACAACGCCACGCGAGCTCCGCGGGCACGCACAAAGGCCGCAATGCGAACGCCATGGTAAACGGTGGCGCTTGCGTGGAGATCGCACGGCGTTGTCTGAGATGTCCTTGCGACTCTACTGCGCTTAATGGCGCGTCTACGGCGCTCATACGGAGTGTTAATTTTTTTTAATGCGCTCTTGCAACGACTCTACGGAGCTGTCACGGCGATCATTGCGCTCCCAATGCGCTTCTACTGCATTGTCATGGCGATCATTGCGCTCCTAATGCCCTTCTTCCGCGTCCATTGGCGTTTGCATGACATACACGAGCGAAATGGTAAAAACGTACAAGATATACAAACAAACTCATTTCACTATGACTGATATCGACCTACTGCTGGCTTATATACAGGTCAAGCTGAAACACCAAGATGCAGACCTTATGCCTTTCATTCTTACACGACGAAGGATGAGGGCTCAAGGGCGTATGAGAGTTTTGGTTCAATCATGGCTGGACGAAGGCAGAAAGTTGCAGCAAGGCCACTATCACCGACTTATGCCTGAACTACGATATGAGGATCCTGCTAGTTACTTCAACTAACTAAGTGCAACCCGCACACTGTAAAGGAAAGGGCTCGAACCAGGATTAAAACTTACTAATATAATGACCGGATACCTTCACTCATCTAGTATTGCGACGGCACTTTCAAAGGAAGAATTCTGTGAACCCCACACATACATGTTCTGTTGGCGGGTTTTGGTCACTACTGAGGTGAAAACGCAGTGTACGTAGTGGACGCGTCGTAGATCGCCATGAAAGCGCAATGCACGCAGTGGAGGCACCGTAAGAGCGCCGTGAAAGCGCAGAGCACGCAGTGGAAGCGCCGTAAGAGTGCAGGCAATCGCCAACAAGAACTCCCTAGGAACGCGATAGAACGCTCGCGATCTCACGGCGTTCTGGAAAATTAAACAACGCCGTGGCAACGCAGTGGAAACGCACTATAGTGTGACAGGGCCTTACAAACATTTAAATTTTTTGTTGATATAGGGAGATACTACCATCAGTTACATATCAGAAGTAATATTTTGTCGGTGTGAGTGTAAAGGGGGAAGACATATAAAATAAAAGAACATTTTTCGTTGATTTAATTTAAGAAATTTAATCAAGAAAATAGTAAGAAATATTTGGTTGGTGGGGATGTATTGGGGTACCACCCTCTATCCCACCCCTGAAGAAATGTCGGTCATTTTGTGTTAATGAATTAAAGAAATAAAAGTGTAAAAAGTATTTTAAGTTGGGAAACCACCACCCGACACAGACCTGAAGACATTTGTGTCAGCGGCGGGGAGGTTTTTTTTCTAAACCCATTAACACTTCTTTTCAAATAGAACCCCTTTTTTACCCACCTGAAGATTTTATTATCACTTCATTTGACGTTTCAGTGTATTTTGTGAAAACTACAAGATGTGATATCTTAAAACATAGCCACTATACAAGTCGTACATTCAGCCTTTTCAGATCGAACAACTATTACTTCAATTTTTTGGCCGCCTCAGTGTAAATACATGTAGTAGTGAAATATTAGTATACATTTGAGACTAAGAAGAGAGAAAAAGATGCTGAACATTGTTATGTGTAGTCGGTCCGGCTAAATATTATTAACTTTCGGCTCTTTCTGATATGAATTATGATTTTATGAATTCAATATTGTTTACTATAGGTTGTTTTGTTTCAAACCTTTTCTTAAATCTCCTCACACTTAATGGCAGAAAATCTTATTTAAAGTTGTGGTGTTTTCATAATTTATTCAGCATTCTGTGCGATATTTATTTCTATATGTATATACTAGCACATTAACCATTTTGTTTTGATGGTGAACAATAACGAATATTCTGCATTTTTTAAAACTTCTTTTATAAAACTCGTTCCTATCCTTATACAACTGTGTTTATGAATGAGAAATGGCCGTTATGAATTAAACGAATGAAACGGAAGATGAGTAAATTAAAAAACAATATCCTGGTAAATGATTCGAACCCGCTGTTTACAGAACAATAGTCCGAAGCTCTACCACTGTACCATGACCGATCTTAGTACGTCGTTGCTTAGCTTTTATGGTATAATTTATTTGTTTCCAGCGTGAAACTTCTGGTTAAAAACTGTCTAATATGGGTCGAATAGGGTTTTCACGAGTAATAACCGACCAAAACATTTTTTCTATGAGCCCCAAAAGGAATAATCTAAGCAACAAAGCCCCGATGGAACGCCACACTTATTCTGAAGAAAGTATTAGGAGTTTTTCTGTTTTAAACTAAAACTTACAATAACGAATTTCAATCTTTGAATTACCTACCTTTAATACAAAAACATATCAGGTTAACCAAATTATTGTAAGCATTGTTCGATTGTATTTTTTGTTTTCTTTTTTTTTTCATTACATTATTTACAAAATTGCATTTTTGGAAAAGACCAAAAGAAGTTGTGAAATTTAATTAAAGCTTTACAAACAAATTATTTTGATATAAAAGTTTATATCAATTTTTGTTCGGCCCTTCTACAAGAAGGCAGTTCCTTTCGGGGGACAATTTTGAGTTCCTTTCGGGGAACTGATTTGGCTTGGCGCATGTATGTGGTCCCATGGCTGAGCACACTTTCCTCTACCTACCCTTTAATAAAAAAAACTATCTTTTTTCCTTCAATAGTCCTTTCCGTGAAAATGCTTTAAAATTATTTGCAATTTCCTTCCTTTATTGACAACTTTTACATTCTCAATTTTTTGTCTTACTCCCTGCTCTTGTCTATTATTAACCCAGTCGTCTTGTCCCTTCCTTCTTCCTTCCCTCCCTCCCTCTTGTCCTCTTTACAAGAGGGAAAGTGGGGTGGGGGAATAGTGACTGGAATGAGTCATTTTTCCCTCGCTTCTTCGCACTCTTCTTTCCCTTCTTTCCTCCATTCTTCCTCTTCTTTTTTCTATTTTCCCATACCTTCCCCACTCCCTTCTCCAGCTTGCCACCCCCTCCTTTCTTTCTTTTATTCTTATCACCCTCCTTCTCCCTCTTTCTACCCTCCCTTTTTCCTCCTTTTCCCCTCCCTTGATCCTCTTTTCCCTAACCCCCCTCCCTCATTCCTCTTTCTCATCCCATCTCGCCTCCCTTGACCCTCTCTTTTTCTTCCCTTCTCTCCCACCCTACATTCCCTAAGGGAAGGGAGAAGGGAGGGAGGTGGAGACAGGGGTGGGGGTAGAGGGAGGTGGACAAGGGATGGTAGAAGGGAGGAAAAATGTGGGATGAGGTATAGACACGGGAGGGAAAAAGGTGGGGACAATTGAGGGGAGAAGGTCGGAACAAGGGAGGAGAGAAGCTGGGAGGGGACTTTGGGATACGGGAGGGGAGAAGGGGAAGGGAGGAGAGCAGTGAAGGCAAAATGTGGGTAAGGAAAAGGAGAAGGGGATGGGCGGAAGGTGAATAGAAGGGAACGGAGAAGGGGAGAAGGGACGGGAGAAGGTGGGGACAAGGGAGATAAGAAGGGAAGGAAGGAGGTCGGAAATAAGGGATGGGAGAAGGGGAAAAAGTGAGGAGAGAAGGGGAAGAAGGGAGGTTATTATAGATTCGATACTTTGTGTGCTTTTTTCTATTTTGACAAATCATACAAATTTGTAGGTTCAGTGTTACAAGAAAGTATTGAAATATATATTCTTACTTCGAATGTCTTCGAACTACAAACGATCCGTCGTGTTTGTTATATTGGTTAAAGTCTTTTTTTTCAAATGTTATCTGGTTGTCTTGTTTGATTAAGACATAACGGGGGCCTACCGATATACAGAGTTATCTCAATATTCTATCCTATGTTACCTCCCTTTGCGACGCGCAAACGTTACTGGGTAGTTCCGGTCTGAGATTGACAATTAAAACAGACATGCAGTAGTCATTAATACCATTAATTCGTTTACTGTCAAGGTTCCGAATTTCGCGTAAAAGTTTAAAAGTTGATTGCTACAGTTACGTGGATTGACGGTACACGTACTAACAATAATGTGTCTCTGGACCTCGCAGTGCACTACATGTATCTTATGACCCTGAAACATTTTCTCTCGTCCCCACAGCCTCACTCACTGCAAATTTAAATATTGTCGTAATGGCTTATTGGTGTGTTTTTTTTTTCAAATTAGAAAGCAGTTTTTAATTAACATTTAATTCACCTTGATGTACATGAAGAGTTTTGAAAGGACTTGTATGACTGCAAACAATTAATCGTGTGTTACTGAATAAAATTTTCCTTTAAATGAATAAAAGTAAAAAAGACTGATTTGTACATATGTTTGTAATTGTTTTATTTAATAACTGATGGTCATCGTCATTTTTGTATAAAGAAAGGGCCTTAACTCTGAAGTGAAGTGGCTGGAGCAGTTTAGCTGGTTATCGAACTTGGCCGAGATATTGTGCCCAGTAGTGTATATTGGGCTGTAATCGCATTTGTTCGTGTTCCGTGTTCCAATGTACTTGGGTGACCCTGACCGTTTAAACAGGAAATAGGTCAATAAATGTGAGTCACGAGGGAAAGAAGGACCAATGAAATGCTTTCCTTCGACGCGGGAAAAAACAACAAATGTCCGGATTTTATGCACCCGGTGACTAGACCCCAGAGTAAAGTTAACTATAAAGCGCCATCTTGACTAAATAGCTTGAAATCAATAGGACTTGGAGTTAACGATGCATTTTATAGAGAACGACGCATTGTATTTAATATTGTTTATACTGTTTGTTTATTTTCTGTTCCACGTTCCGTAACGAAGTAATATCACATAATTTATAAACACTTAACAACTTCTCTAAGTATACACCTGCGTACTGGGGCATTACTGGCTCGATAATTAAACTATTGCTCCAAAACTTTCAATAAAACATGCAATAAATACTAACTGATTTATCAGTAAAACAGATTTCAAAAAAAAACAGACAACTGACTGCTCTCAGTAATTTAGAGTACTGGGAACCACCGAATACACATTCGCATCAGTCAATAAAGTGTATGACACAAACAGCGCATATAACTGCAAGACACATTGAATTTCATTGAGCTAATACAGTGCTGAATGACTTCTGTATGGAATCTTAAGCCCATTCCTGAAGAAGCCCATTTTCACATTGCATGGTTGGTCACTCCTGTTTCGTACGCCTAGCTTCCAAGATCACACCACAGATTTATAATTAAATTTAGATCCTGAGTTCTAGCGCACCATGGAAATATTCTGACGTTGTTCACCTCTGGTGTTCGCCGAACGATGACTCAGTGCACCACCATGCATTTACTGCATGCGCCTTTGTGCTTGGAGATGTGGAAGGACAACCGGAACAAGGACTTGTCGCCGATATTCTGCAGAATATAAGTTCCATTGGATTAAAACTGCTACAGTCCTCTTGTGCATTGACACACCAGCCCACAGCGTTATAACTGTTCACCCATTGTAAAATAAAACGCTTCAACAATATTTTCGCGATTTAACCGTTCATCGCTGAAGGTGGCCATATGCGGATTTAACTGATATTGTGAATTTGTTTTCTGTGAGTGTCAGTATTATAAATGATTGTGAACAGTCATTTTGTCTCTCATTTTGAATAATGTTTTACTAAAAAATCGGTAAGTATTACTTGAATGTTTCATTGAAAGTTTTAGAGCAATAGCTCAATTTTCAAGCCAGTAATGCCCTAGTCCCAGGTGTATACTTAGAAAAGTTGTTAAGTGTATTCAATGCTGCGAGCTTTACCGGGTTTTAGTCTAGAAAGAAGTCCTAAGTCATTTAGCAGAAGTAAACATATTTTCTTATGTTCGTTTTTGGTTTAAAAATAAGTCTGTAAGCGGGAGTACTAGTTTGGCACCGAATTTTGAACAACTGCGAGCATTCCTGGAAGTGTTGCAGACAAGCGAAAATGCTTAAGACCATCAAACGATGTTTGTCGTTCGCAAACGCTCACTTTATAGTACACAGAGGATGTGGGTTTAGGTGTTAAGAGAAGCACACGAGATTTCTAGCGTTTACATGGATAAGGGACGACCACTTTCGCGACTCAGAGTTCCTCTTCGGGCAGAGCAGATTAGGGGGAACTTCTTCCTCTAATGTCGCTGCGTTAAGATATGAACAATTATCAATCTTATGGTAATCGAGAAAATAAACGCTTGATAAACAGCCCAATATACACTTTCCCCAAGTTTTATGAAGATCGGATAACTACTGTTAGAGTTACTGAGCGGACATCGCTGTGGACGCCCGCCATAGGTGTTCCCATAATACGACCCCTCTTTGACGGGCGTATAAAACTATACAAATAAGTAAACTTCAATAGACCAGATTTTTATTTCATTTCTTCATTTTTAAACGGCACAATTTCCACAGTTGCTGTTTATCCAGTTGTAGAATGACGTCACTCGGGCGTACACACTTGGATGTGTCACCACACCGCCGACATGGCAACCGCTTCTGCCCCACGAGGTAACACCGGCCAGTAATCCCGAGCAAACGAGAGGGCCACCGCTGTCACCCTGAAATTTTTATTATATTGTTTGTATTAACAAGATCAAATCTGAGAAGCAAAAATAATAGTCAAGATCATCTAGGCGTTCAGTCATTGATCAGTATCACGCCGCCTTTGCGAAATCAGAGCGTCCGAAGAATTGAGACTAATCGTTGCATTATAGAAGTAGACATTTTTGTCAACATCCTCCGTTTTTTTTAAATTTGGTTACATTGCAAGAGGCACATTTTCCACGCTTTAAGCGGTAACGTCGCAAGAGACACAATTCCAATACTTACGTTGCAAGAACCAGTACCGCTTGATGTTTGATATCCCTTCACACAGAAATGTTGGTCCAGAATATTGCTGGTGCCCCAGTAGGACTGACACTCGGCTCTGGTTAGAGCCTTGACTTCGGCTTTCTTGAGGACGGATGGAGACGAGCCGGTTTCTAAAGGTAAGGCAGATTGGAAAGTGCTTTATTTTGACAACCAAAATAGACAATAGAGCAGGTACAATACTTCATTAATAATCTAACATTGTTCAGCAATTGTCTCCTGTTATTACCAATATTCATCTGTTAATAAGTATTTAACACAGCTTATTTATCTCTATTATCAAAAGAAATTAAAACAAGAAACGTGGCCACGCCACGAACCAGGTTTTCAACGCTTTAACAGTCTTCCTCAAAACTTAAGTTATTCGGCAGTTCTGGTCCCAAATCCATTTCCAAGCTAGGTCTCCAAACAAGCTTGCTTTATCCAAAGTTTCAGCAATATTATTCTTTCCTAACCGAAGTTCTTGACTGGAAATTGTTTTTCTATTTTTAGTAACAGTGACCTTAACCCAACAGACCCCTAATCCAATTCCTAGCCAAGTTTGCACATAAATTACCTACAAACAAATGTTCAGCATAACTCTTCCATTTTAACATAAATTATAATTCAAATCAGAAACTGTTTTTATTATTTTTAGTAACAGTGACCTTGACATTGAACTGACTGGCCCGTAATACAATCCTAAGCTAGGTCTTCATGCAGGCTTGCTATGTGCAAAGTTGCAGCAAAATTGGTTTATTAGAACTGATTTTATTGACCGAAAACTGTTTTTTCTAGTTTTAGTAACAGTGACCTTGACTTGATCCGACTGGCCCCAAATGCAATTCCAAGCTAGGTCTTTATGCAAGCTTGTTATTTCAAATGATTTTAGCATGATCGGTTCATCCAAACTCAAGTTATTAATATAAATCTGTTGTTTTTTTCTAATTTTAATAACAGTGACCTTGACCTTGACCCGAATGGTCCCAGAACAATCCCAAGCTAGGTCTTTATGCAAGCTTGCTATATCCAAAATTCCAAAGATTCAGCAAGATTGGCTAATGCAAACTGAAGTTATTGACCGACTCTTAAATTCACTGGAAAACATTAAATACAAACCTGTAACTCCCCAACCGCTGATGATGCAGATCTGGCCAGCAAACGTGTTGGTACCACTTGCTAGCTTGATCACATTTTTAGAGATGTTGTGACCATTGGCCCTAAGTCGAAGTAGTGCAACGTCGTTAGGGAAACCTCCAGGCCCTTGGTTATAACTGGGGTGCTGTGGAGATAAAAATGGGTTGGGCAACCAGCCATCAGTTTTTATTCGAACAAAGTCAAAATTGGAAAGGGCCATCGATGTGATATGACACCATTTCGATATGTAGAGTAGTCAATCATTAAAAGAAGAGAGTCGTTGGGTGGTCACAGGAGCACGGGCACAAGATCGCGTCCGTCGGCCTTCCGTCGGTTTAATTCATCGAAGTTATAACTACGCTTTTCAATTCTGAATGAATTGATAGAAAATCTCGCTCTTTCTAAAATCTTTTCATCCGATATATAAAATACAAGATTTTTTAAAGAAAGGAAAATATAGAGAAATTCGCCGAGATTTGAAAAGTTAGTGACAACTAATGAATTAAACCGACGGACTCCATGCTCCTATGGGATAAGTAGTCTATACAAAAGCACTTTTTGCCATTTGACCGGGCGCCTCAGTCGCATAGAAGTTCATAAATGAGGCGCGTCACGGTAAAATGTGGCTTGAACAGTTGACGTCAATCTTTTGAATAACGTCATCAAGTAGAGTAGACAACACTGGGCATTGAGTATTTTGTGTTAAAAATATTATTATTTAGTCGAAATAGGTAACACCATCACCCAAAAAATATGAGAAAATTCATGGTACTGGGAAGTTCTCTCAAAATATAGCCTGACAACCAAAATGTCAAATAAGATCTCTGGATAGCCAACCTTTTTTCCCTGACGCACCCCAAATGATCCTAAATGTATAAACAAGGTGGCCATACCACGTGGTTTGTGACGTCATTTTTCGATATTACGGCAAGAAAAAAAACTTATCGATACAAATCTTTGAAGCACGATAAGTATTTTATTAGTCCACCATTTTCGACGAAATTTAGTGCATTCTAAGGAGAAAGTTGAACACTGCTTTTGTCTATGATTTGGGGCAAATACAGATAAATTTATATCATTCAGTTTCAGTATTTACCCCGAATTACAAACAAACGTAAACAAAAGGTGACAAATGTAATGACAACCGTTGATAGTGTGCATCTTTCCCCTTAGAATGTGCTAAATTTAGTTGAAAATGGTAAACTTATTAAATACTTACAAAAGGCTTTGATGATTTGAATCGATGGGTTTTTTTGCCGTAATACCAAAAATGACGCCACAAACCACATGTTATGGCAACCATGATAAATATGGTCAGCAAGGCGAACCGGCCCAAAAACTATACAACTTAATAACCACTTACCATGATGATCTGGTCAATATCAAACCAGATGTAAGATCCAGGATTGGAGAAGTCGTGAAGGTCCACAACCACGGCCAGAACGCTGGCGGCTCTGTAAATCAGAATGCCATTGAAGTTAAAAAGATCGTGGAAATCGAATTAGAAATGAAGTTATTAAAACCCGTCTAGTTCAATCGGTATATGTAGCCTTGTCGGAATTGCATAGCTAGGCGCTATTGCCGTGACGGTGCTGGTTCGCTCCCCAGTAGAGGCAATATCATTTATTACAAGGCCGGAGTATCCTCTGTTGTAACTATTTTGTGTATTTGATAAAAAAAGAATAAATTTTGCTTTCAACTGCTATCTTTATTGTTTCCTAAATGTGGAAAAAATGATATCAATGTTATTGTAGTCTTTGTTTTTGTACCAGTTGTATCATTGATTTCTCTACTTATGAAACGTGAAATTATGTAGGATTTTGTATCAATCTCACTAAAGTCATATCTAATAAAATGTTAGATCTGATGACGCCCGCAGACACCGTACATATGTAATAGCGGTTTTCCCCGATTACTATTTTTAGAAATTGTCAACAAAGGAAGCATGATTTATTACGATTGCAAACTTATCTGAAGATGTCATTACATCAGAAATGAATGCAATACTACATAGACACATGTATCTTCAGTAAAATATGTATTACCTAAGCAGGCTGTAAACACTTTCCATGGTTTAAATACTATTTTTACTTTCACTTTTGTGATTTTGTAGGCGACAATCTGATTGGCACTTTTGCATTTTGTAGGCGACAATCTGATTGGTTCAAACGGTTAGTGATAAAAGCACGTTTTAGTTACTCGTCTTCAGATCCTGATAGCGTAGCGGTTTTCAGGAAATGATTTTAATCAGATTGGATTATGTATGCACTTCGCACTGTATTAATAAATTGGGTTACCCGTGAAGAGGCCTGAAAGGAAACAAGAATGTTTCCTCAGACACTGATAGCCCCACTACTACAACTTTTGTAACAAAGGGTCATAACTCTGGTAAATATGATCGCGGGATAAAAACTTTTCTTTAAGATCATCTACACATTCTGCTTGATCATCTCTCTAAGTTTGAAAGCAATCCGTCTGATAGTCAATGAGGAGTCGATTCTACAAGATTTAGGGGAAGGACGGACGGACGAGGGCAACTCTATATGCCTCCAACTTCTTGGAAAATATAACATCAACCGTAAAATTTAAAACGAAGGGCTTACTGTCCGTCCACACAATGAGCTGCGGTAATGACCCAGTTCTGGCTGATCACTGAACCTCCGCATGTGTGATAGCCATTACGAAGTAAGGTAACTTGGTGCGGGAACTCTCCACGTGTTGCAAAGTCACCGTTTATGATTCGAGATGAGCCCATTGTTTCCAATGACGGTCTCTCGAGATGCCGCGTCTCTTCGCATGCGCAAAGTGCTGAAATAAAACTAATCGTGTTCACGGAGTAAACCTTTTAAACCGCGCACCTGTAGCTCCACCGGCGTTGCTAAACGCGCACCTTTAGCTTCATAAATTATGTGTTTCTAAACGCGCACCTTAACTCCATCAGTATTGCTAAGGGCGCACCTCTAGCTCAAAAGGTTTTGTTCTAAACAAGTTAGATAGTTGACGAACATTTCCATATTGAAATATAATTAATAAATTCAAAAACTTTCCGATAAAATCTTATCTTACGGAATAAATGTTAACGTTTAGGGTGGAACTAGAAGTGCGCGATCGGTAATGGAGGTGCGCTATTCATTATTTAAGGATTATCTACTGAGATGTACGCATTTCCCCACGTAAAAATAATTACTAAATGTGCTTTAAAAAGTACTTAATTTCTCGAATTCTTTAATCACTGAAAGTTGAACAAATATCGCTTGTCGATTTTTTTTAAATAAAGTTGCATGCGTATTGTTTATTTATGATTTTTAAGAAATAATTTTGAATATTAGTGAATTATCATCAATATTATCAAAAGTTTCATTAAAAATCAAATACCGTTTTTGCTAGAACTGAACAGAAGTGAGCAACTTGATTGCCATAACATGTTTGTTGCGTTCTGTATAATTGTTGTATTCTAAGTAAAGTTTTAAATAATGTATAATTTCAAGTTTCAAGTTTATTAGGCATATCAGCAAATACATGCTTTTTGCCCTTAACAAGTAAACTAGAGAATAGGGCAAACATATTAAACACATAGACACGAGAGGAAAACACAATAATGTCATTACAAGTAAGCTAGGGAATATGGCATATTAAACACAAAGACATGAAAAGAAACATTCAACTGTGTCACCGGTATATAAAAAGAGTTAATAGATTTTATAAGTTTCCGTTTAATGATAAATAAAATAATAATATTTTAGAAAACAACAGCAACAAAACAAATTCAAAAGCTTTACCTACCGTAAAATATTAAATAAGTTTAGATTTATGTATCTCTTAAAGCATTTGTACGATATTGCATTGCTTACTTTATGAATTTTAAGATATTATTTAAAGATTTGGTGTTTTTCGAAGACATCATTTTGCAGAATTTATGTGAATTCGGCCACTGATCGTTTCCAATATATTTTAAACGCAACTCTCTAAATTTCTGACGTCACAAAATAAAATGATATTCAGATTCAACAAGGTTTTCATTGCATAAGATACATATTCTATTTGTCCTATCAATACCGTGATACATTTATCTACCCGTTTCAATTTACTAATGAGCACTTACAAAATTAAAGAATCGGCCTAGCGCGGCGCATTAAAAATGTGTAAATGTAATTGTAAATGCTCATCAAATAACACTTACCGACTAAGAAGTAAGAAATTATATTAAGTATAATATTATCAATTAACTAACTTGGTAAATCAGTTGTATATATAACTTTTCCAACAATTTAAATACTACTGCAATTTTCTTACACAAAATTTAATTTTAACCACTTACCTTTAAAGTTTTAAATAATGTTAAGGTTAGTGTTTACTAATAAGCTTTTCCAAAATTTAATCGGTTCAACGCTGTGCATTTCATTTATTGGTAAATGCTCAAAAATAAACACTAATCGACTTAGTAGTTGAAATTATATTTAGTAAATCAATTCAATTTTTTGGAAAATCATTCAGTGATGCTTAAGAACTATTTTATAGACAAAAAACGAACTATTTAAAAAAATGTCTTTATTTCATAGGACAAAACATGAATTTAATCACTACACTCAGTTTACTAACGAAAATGAACAGAACATTTTTTATTTCATATCAAGCCATATCGTGGCACATGAGCATACAATGCAGATAATGTATGATAAACCATATTCACGCGACTAGAATAGACATTAGTTATAATTTAGAAAAAGAATAAAAAGAATAATTATTTGGATGAAAAAATTATCAAAAAACATAATAACAATTAACTCTATTTAATATAGTTATCAAGAAAAAAACCTAATAATTTGGATGGAAAAATTTATCGAGAAAAATAATAACAACTAAATCTCTTTAATGTAGTAGCAAGGGGAAAAAACAACAAGTTAAGAAATAAGCAGCAACACAAATGGTTATTAGATAAAACTAATACGAACCTACAAACACCGCCAGTAAAGCCAGCTGAAGCATGTTTCGTCTGTGTGTTAAGGAACAAACAGTAAAGTGACTTCTACGAAATCGCCTTTTATATAATTTTCAGAAATAAAAACACATTAAACGAATTACTGGGACAATGGTTTGCATGTTGTCAAGGGCCTTGGAGTAGCTGTGAATCAGACATTATTGCGTCATCTGTCATGTAGTGTGAAGACTATTTTTATATCTTTATAGCCAGCCACATATTTCATCTTATGTTTGATCGTGTTTCATGGCTTTTCGACTTTCTAAAACACCATTACTATTATTGGCATGAAGTTTGAATGGCTGAATGAACGGACAATATATACTCTATTCCAAAATAAAGTGACACTGTTCACTTTGTTTTCGGTGATTATTCATTACATTGCTTGTCTAAATGCCTAAATATTTGATATCAAAATTGGAATAAGATCATTTCAATTCTATATTAAACGATATATGATATAAAACTTAAAATTCATGACTCCAAACGTTATCTACTTCATAGTCTACATGACCCATAACACTTCCAAAAATGTTTTCTCAGTTATGCCCCTTTTCACTTAAAGTTTTCTAATCAGTGCAGTTGGCCTATATTTTCAATATTACTCAACTAATTGATGTGGAAGATGCCTAACACCATGACCTACTGAATTTTTAACAAACCTCCTAACTCTGTCAAAAATATTTTTATAGTTAAAGTCTTCAATTTATTCTTTCATCTTGGCAATGTAAAAATCAACTTTGGAACAGTTTGGCTAGATTAAACCTAAATTTTGCTAAAAGTGCTTTTTATGCAATTTAATTTCAAGCAACTGGAAAATTGCTTGCTTTGCTTTAAAAGGATCCTCGTTAGTTGTAAAAACCTACAAATCTTTCATATCAGCAACATGATAATTTAAATAAATCACATTCTAAGTTAAATAATTAATTATTATCTCCCTTTCAATTCTGCGCTGTAAGTAAATGGTACTGGATTCTTTTAAGAAAACAATCAATACTGATTAAAAAGACATTTAATAATTGATTACAATACAAAACAGTTCTTTTCACAACCTACATTTTGTATCTTGACCTAGGGAAGAAACGAAACTAGCATACATTTTAAACATTGATGACCAATTTGAGCTTAGGGCGAGTGTATGGTATTTAGAATGGATGTCTGTCATAAATACCCGCTTCATTTTAAACAACACTCTTTACTTCCCATTTAAAAGCAGTATAATATGGCCATTTTAATTTTACTTTAAAATTTTAAGAAAATAGACCAATTTATTAATATTACTCAAGTGTTTGATATGAAACTATATGAAAATAACTGTCCAATTGGATGGCGTATTTCTATTTTCTAACAAGTTCGTTAACCTTTTTCACAAATGATGTTCAGTTATTCCCCTTTTTACTTCAGAACATATGGTAAATCGACTCTAAAAGTAAATCTAGGAACTAAATAGTTTTTTAACAGTTCATGATCATTAATAACTAACAAGTTTATAACTCACCCAAAGCTATTTTATACTGATTCCCCTTTTCAATTACGAATTTATGGTACACCAATATTTATTCGTTCATACCATTTGGTGTTTTCACGTAGAGTTTGGTATCTGTGGTTGTAATTTCATTTTCGAATTGAGAATTAAAATAATTGATATCAAAAATTATCTTTTTTAAAAATGCATTTATTTTCAACGATACGATTCGAATTTCAAAGTTCGCTTGTCCTTAATAATTTATTGGTAGCTCTTGTTTTGTGTTGTTGTTGTTATTGTCGTTGTTTCATTTTGCAGAATTTGGGATATTGAGAAAAACAAAGTACACTTAAAATAAGAGGTACCAATCACCTTTATTGCAATTTAAAAAAAAGTGAAATATGCATATCAGTAATCGCCACATCCACAAAACACAGCCTCCCCACGCAGCAAAAAAGAAGAGAGGAAAAGAGAGCATGTGAAAGCATATGTATAGGTATGTCAAATTCAAATAAGACACCACAAAAAATTACCGAAAAGAGAACCCAATTAGCCACTTGGGGTTTAAACCAGGTTCTAGGGTGCACCTAAAGGAATACGTTTGGCTGGATTTCACCAGTACTATGTTATAAATCGTTACTTATGCATCATTTTGACGTATAGAACTTTAATTTTATGTTAAATATTGACAAAGTTATCTCCTGTCAAAGATCCGTTATTAGCAAAATCAGGCGGGCATCGATGATCGTCGCCATGTTTGTTTCATTTTCGATGCGCGCACCTGCTGATGACGTCAATTACACACTTCCGGACCTAAGTTGTATTAACCATTTACTCCATAGATAAGCTTTTATCACATATACAACCAGTATAAATTCAGATCAGCCTGCACATCTTTGATATCTGATCTTGGTCTGAACTGTTCGCTTTTCGATTCGTGATGTTATTTCTGACAAATAAGCTAACAGTTTACATCCTGATGAGACTGTATGGATGGCACATCTGGGTCTTTACTGGTCGCCCATGCGATAGGAGCCATATGGCATAGTTGAGTAAAGGGTCAACGCAACAAAAAATGTATTTTAAAACAGATAATTTCAGTTACTCTAAAACAAGTTTGGTCGGAATTTGTTTTAAAACAGCGAGACAAACTTAGGTTGCGGCAATCTATGTATGTCATTTTGAGAAATTGCGCATTTTTAAAATAATTTTATGTAGTGTAAGTAGGCCTCGGTCTCTATCGTGATGTTTTAAATGGTCGAACGCGGCTAGAGTCTATAGTCCACGAGACCTTCTCATTATTTCCAACTTGAATTGTCATGGTGAAAGTATAGTATGTTAACGATAGCTAGACAGTCGCGTGACATACAAGTAATATTAAAATACTGTTATTCTGCACAAAAAGTTACAAATTTAAATCTTCGTGTTCCTTTCATGAGAATTACTCACTGGTAAACATAACAACTCGCCGATATGTGCAATAAGATAATACTATTTATATAATCAAATAAGTGTCACTTGACTGCCTACTTATTCATATTCAGTTATAGTTAATAGTCTGTGTTTTGTTTGGATTTATAAAATATATAAGTCAATAAACTTCGATATACTAGGCTTTTATTTTCGTTCTACATTTTTAAACAGCATAATTTTAAGCGGTACAATTTTTTAAACAGCACATTTTAAACGGCACAATTTCCACAGTTGCTGTTGATCCAGTTGTAGAACGAAGTCACTCGGGCGTACACGCTTGGATGCGACACCACACCGCCGACATGACAACCACTTCGGCCCCACGAGGTCACACCGGCCAGTAATCCCGAACAAACAAGAGGTCCACCGCTGTCACCCTGAAATATTTGTTATATTATAGATGATTTATGTGATTCAACTCTAACCCAAAATAAAATGTGACTTTTTCATTAAGAATTTTTGATAAGGCTTAAAGCGGGAGAGGTGTTAATTGGGAATTAACAACAAGAACAAAACATCTTTGGAAAAAACTCCCGCTTTCAATGCATTTCAAGCCTGTCTTCTTCTATGGCGGAAAGGTATTTCTTTCTTTTAACATTCTCTGTGAGCTTTCTGATGTAGCTGAATAATGACACACATGTAGTTATTTTCGTACCAACAGCAAATATTTAGCTACAACAGTAGTCATTGACGCGAACAACGGTCACAAGGCGAGAACCTTGTTATTCGGCGAAAAGCATAGTTCTTATAGGCTGTCTGATTGCACATACATTGATTACACAAGATGGACTGGGACTTCACTTCTCACTTTTGCGATTATATTAAATGTAGCCGATGCTGCTTATTTAACTACACGTGTGAAAGTTTTGAGATTTCGTCACTTACGTTGCAAGAGACAACCTTCAACACTTACGTTTCAAGAGACCACTTTTTATCACTTGCCTTGCAAGAGACAAATTACCGATCCTTGCTTTGCAAGAGACAAATTTTCCGACACGTACGTTGCAAGAGACAAATTTTCAACGCTTTAAGTTACGTTACAAGTGACAAAATTTCAACACTTACGTTGCAGGAGCCGGTGCCGCTTGATGTCTGATATCCCTTCACACAAAGGTGCTGGTCCAGAATATTGCTGTTGCCCCAGTAGCTCACACATTCGGCTTTGGTTAGAGCCTTGACATCAGCTTTCTTGAGAATGGCAGGAGACGAGCCGGTTTCTAAAAGTAAACAAATAAAACTTGATGGGTACGCTAAATAAATCACTCTCTTACACTATCGGCTCATTACATTCACCTATGTTATACACTGGGACTACTTTCAACTACTTTTACTTGAACTCAAAGAAATATTTCAACAATTACATTTACAATAGCTTGGGTTTCTTCGGTTTTAAAGCCCCAGCCCTAAACTTAAGTAAGAATATACTATTGAAAAATCATATTTGTCCATATAGACTCCAATATATAAGCTCTGTAACAGAACACAAAAGGTCCGATCGAATTCTTTCTTATAGACGGGATTTTCAATGATAATGTTAAATTATAGTTAACGAAGCACCTATTTTTGACGAAGCGACCACTTCATGCGCGATCTCGATTTCTGTGACGTTTCGGAAATCCTACTTTCGCTTTTAGTCGCGCGGACCAAATTAATTTTAGTAAATTAAAATTTTATAAGCCCGAACTAATGCTGCAAATTTTTGACTTTAGTTCCAAATACATGTAATATTTCATACAAGAGCGGGTTAAATTGAAGTAATGCCGCTTTAATGAAAGATAGTGAAAATTTCAGTCATTTGTTTTACCTCAAGCTTTCAAATTCATAATTTATGACTGTATAAAAGGCTGTCGAGTTTGGTCAAAAATCTTGACATTGAGCCTTTTGCAGAGATGTTAAGTGAGTGTAAAGTCGCGAACGACAACTCTGCGAAGGAGATTGTAAATAAATAGTCATTTATAAATTGTGGACATTTGCTAAACACCAGTTAATTGAAAATGTATCGTATTGGTCTCTGTAGCTCAATTTGCAGATCGTCGGTAAGTTAATCTGGAGATCCGAGGTTCGAGTCTTTTTCGAGGATACTTACTTCTTCCCAAAATAGCCTTACATCTTTTCTGGGGTTTATACTTGTTTATATTACGTAAACGGTAATGAGGCAATAACGTGACTAAATAATTGTTCATCAGCAACGATTTTACAAAGTTGACCGTAATGTTCCTTCCACGAGCATTAATCACTGGAAAAAATATTCAACTCGCGCATACATGAAATAGAATCATATTTCTTATACAGTCAATGTGTAAATATAACCGGGATCAACTTAATCCCTGGCTTCAACTTTGTTTAAAGGTCATCTAAGGTTTTTTTTTTAATTTTGATATTTGAAAATACTTAATATTTCCGACCTAACCAGGCACCTCTTAAAATTGAAATACTGGCGAAAGATCAATACTGTAACGCCTCTTGGTAGCTCTTGTTTTGTGTTGTTGTTGTTGTTATTTCATTTTGCAGAATTTGGGATTATGAGAAAAACAAAGTACACTTAGAGGTATTTAGAGCTTTTCCAGTTATTCACCAACTATCTAGATTTGGTATAAAAATGGAAATTGCATAATATTTACATTTTGATAACAAACAAAAATTTCCACAGGGTCTCATTTGGACCCTCGTTGCTATACAAACCTGTGGTCCCCCAACCGCTGATAGTACAGATTTGTCCGGCAAACGTGTTGGTTCCACTGGCCAGCTTGATCACGTTCTTAGAGATGTCAATACCATTGGCTCTAAGTTTAAGTAGAGCAACGTCGTTAGGGAAACCTCCGGCTCCTTGGTTATAGTTGGGGTGCTGTGGTGAAAAAGTAGGTGGGGCAATCAGTCGTAAGTTATTATTCGTAAAAAGTCGTTGGATGGAGTTTACGCCTCAAATTTGTGAATGTTATCGAAAAGATCAACTTTATTTAAAGGTTTAAATATTTGTATCACTCAAACATGGGTTCGCTTCTCCCTGTCCCGAAATTCATTTATCAAATGTATTCATAACCCCAAAACCATTCAAATACGCCGGCAGCGCCAAGCAAAACATGCAAGAGACAAACACAGTACAATTACCTAGATAAAAGATAGTTAATGGATGCCTATTTACTGCAACCAATAGTGATTGACATTCTGCATGGTTTAAATTTGAATATTACCATCAAGGGAGGCAATTTGGAAGCTCAAATTTCACATTTTCAACATGTGACATTTTTGCGAACTCTAAATGAGATGAGATGGGGAGAAACAACCCTGTACTATGAAAAATAAAACTACGAACCATGATGATTTGGTCGATATCAAACCATATGTAAGCTCCCGGGTTGTTGAAGTCGTGAAGGTCCACAATCACGGCCAGCTCTCTGGCGAGTCTGTAATACAGTAAAAAATGCAGGCTCCGACCGGTAAAATTCACACACATCTTGCAGTTCGCTATGAAAAAAATTCTTTATTTAGACTTTTTTTATTTTGTATAGACCCGGGCGTCAAGCGCGATATTAAAAGCCACGCACAAACTATTTGGACAGTGCCCAATATTTTTTTTATTATGACGCCGACGAGCAATCGTGTTTTATTACAAGTTGCTGCGAAAACATGTGCTTTCATCCGTTTTGTCGTCTATATGGCTGTTCCAACAGCCACTTAAAAAGGCTTTATACAACCAAAATGTTTTTCATTTCCAACGTGTAAATTTTATAAATTCTGGCAGATCGGAAATAAAGTCAGCACAGTCACAGCGTCCAGCCACTGGGCATGTCCCTACTTCAGTAGACAACGACTGCGTAAGTCAATCCAAACACTTCAATCCGAGAATGCTAGTGACCAAATGAGTGTTTCTTATAGACTTTTGCACTGTCAAGTAGTCGTATACTGTAAAACTGGTTTTATTCGCGTAAGTTTTGTTTTCGCTAATATTCGCGAATCGTTTATCTCGCGAATTCATAAATATCGCGAATATATGATGAGTTTTGATATATCCGATAAAAAGTATCCGAAAAGGCGAACTTTAAAATAGAACTTCAAACACCACATATAATTCCTTTTTGGCCACCATTCAATTATTTGATTTAATTATTTAAATAAATTTGGCAAAATATATAAACGATTATTTCCTTAAACTATGTTAAGTTTTGAGTAATTTATTCTGATACAGGAAACAATATAGCTATTGTCAGCGTTGTTTGTTCTATTTCACACCTAAACAAAAAGCAGCTTGCATAACAATATTGCGTTTATTGATAGTAAATTGCTCTATATCTTAGTAAGAACAATGGTATTTATCTGTACCGTTTGCAAGTGTTTTACGATAAAATCGTGATCACGGTAATAAACTCTTTATACTTCGGTTTCGAGTCTGACGACGTCGCGAATTCATAAATACGCGAATAAAGAAAATTGCTGATTTTTGACGAAAATCGCGAAATTTTGACCTCGCGAAATTAATGCGTTTGACAGTACATAATCTATTGAAGTTGGTTGCATGCTGAATGAAGCACCAATAGTAACGCGAGGTTCATTGCAGTTTAATTTCAGCTCAGCACATTTTCAATATTGTTAGTTGTTGTTTTTGTGTTTTGTTTTCGTTGACACGGTAATTTTCTCAGCTTCGACGGTATGCATTTGTTTACAGTACAACGGAACATTTTTCAGACTAAAGTAAAAAGCTTATGTTGGTCTTTTGCGGGTTAAAGAAATATTCTTCTGCGGTTTATGCAATTGTAAATTGTTATTCTAACAGAATAAAGACCCTTAATAATTTAATAAAACGCGTTCAGCCAATAGCATAGGTGTCTAATTAGCATGCAGAGAGCAAGTGATTAAAAGCTATCATGTTCATTTTAAACGTATCCATTTTATACAATCAAACCGCTCTTACTTGAAAACGTAAAATTATTGCTTCAATTAACCCTAAATATTGAAAAGAAAGGCTTACAGTTTGTCAACACAATGGGATGCTGTTACAACCCAGTTCCGGTGGATCACTGACCCTCCGCACATGTGATAGCCATTACGAAGTAAGGTAACCTGGTGGGGAAACTCTCCAGGTGATGCAGATACACCGTTTATGATTCGGGAAGAGCCCAGTGTGTCCGGTACTGGTTTCTCGAGATACCGCGTCTCTTCTGCGCTTGCGCAAAGTGCTGAAATAGTACATCAAAACCCCTCTTTAAGACAACTCCAAAACAAAGACCACCTCATGCAATCGTTCACTATTTAATTGTCTCATTTTACAGATTTGCACTCAATTTCACCCAGAAAAGAATAACACCCTACAATAAAACCACTTTTGCAAAGTCCTATGTTTGTTATAAAGCGGTGATTCGCTGTAATCGTGATACAAGTGGCTGGTGGCGAGCTGGCCACAAGAGTTTGACATTTTTTAATAATAAACAACAATATTTTGATGTTTCAAACATGTTTAGTATATATTATTGTGTTTAACGATTTCCAACGGATTACATGAAACTAAAACATTATGTTTTAAGTTGCCGTAAAAAACGCATGTTTTGCAATATTTTCAAATTTTAAAACACAATAGACACTATATATTTTTTTTATTTTTGTTTGGTATGTTCCTCTTCGTTTCTTATCTCTAGTATACGTGACAAATAGCAAACTTTCTGTAATGTAAATGCAATTTTTCGAAAATTCAAGATAATTTTCGGTCATTTTTTTTCTTTGAGCCTTCGTGAATCTTCCTCATAGTTAAATAATGACAGTGTACAAGGTTGAATTATGAAAAATAACAAAAACATGTACTTACCAACAAACACCACCAGTGATGTTAGCTGAAGCATGTTTATGTTTGTATGTAGAAGAACAAACAGTAAAGTGACCACCAAGAAACTGCCTTTTATATACTTTACCGAAATCGCGAATGACACATAAAACAAATTACGGAGAAAATGGCATGATGTCAATGGTCAAGAAGTGGCTGGGAACTGGTCAGTATTTGGTCATATATGGTCAATTGTTAAACTTAATGACCTGCCATATATTTTCATCTCATGTTTGATCGTGTTTGATGGCCTTTTGTCGTTCTAAAACAGAATAAGCAATATGTATGAGTAGCTTTATATGCATAATCCATTTTGCTATCTACATAGAGGGATTCGAAACTAGTGTAGTATTTCGTTTAGGGACGTATCTCGGAGTTGCAAATGCGCATTTTACGCGCATGTATCTTTCCGTTATTTCAGTTTTGTGAAACGAAGTAATTTCACATTTTGATGAAACTGAAATAGGAGGTGAACTGTGTTTAAGTTCCCAATACCGGAAAGACGCGTTAACAGTGATCTCATAAGTCCGTCCGTACGTTCTTACTTCACAGAACTCTTGTCGGGATCATAAATTGCAACTACTCTAGAGATTTCAGCCAAACTTCAGAAGTTGTCACCTTCATTTAAAGTTGGTGTTTTTTTTTCTAAGAATTTCAGCTGTCAATGTCACACTCAGGGTAAAAGGTAAAAAATTGTGAACCTATCAGGTTGATGAAGGTACTGTAGCGAAACTTAACAACATGTAACTGACAGGGAACATCGCGACTTAGAACATTAACTCGACTTTGAAAGTCAAGGTCGTACTTATAATTTAAAGTCAAAGATTATAAAATAATAGCGTCTATCATGTTAACTTTACAATTGCTGAAGGAACCTCTGCCAATTTCACAAAATATGCTCTACCAAATGAGAGAGAGTGTCACGTTCGTCCTACCTCCACGGTCAATGTCACACTTGAGCTACAGTGGTCAAGTTTTGGAATTACCAAATAAGAGACATAGCAAACTGACTATTTCTCAGAAACAAGCATGTCAATTAAAACTCATCTTTTTAGTAATAATATGTATAACACCTTTGATAATAGCAAAAATGAAAAAATCTCGGCGCTAGTATTTGCCATACACGAACAGGTTTGGAATTTTTTTACGGATATTGCGGCTTATGTAGCAACTTGGACGCTCATAGAATTTATATTAATGCGAAGTTTAAATTATGTCGTAAAAAACATGATCAATAAGAACAAGGAATAGCTGAATTTGTTCTAGATGTCATGTTACTTTGTTCTATTTGTGCAGACGGCCATTTTAACATCAGAGCTTGCAAGCAACATCAACAAATTAATAACAACAACAATCAAAACAAAAAGGTTTAAGAATCAGCGGGTCATTATTACTACAACTGAATTAAATTTGAAACAAATGTATTGTTTCAGAGAAAAATATTAAAGTTTACATATGAATGTATATAAACTGTATAAATAGTGTCTACTTCCATCTGAGGCGGTTTTTCCTTGAGGCGTTTTTGCCGCCAAAATAAGAAAACATGTTTCAAATAAATACCCATTTTCTATCAAACAGTGCTATTACCATAAGTTTACCTTACTCGTGAAAGTTGTGTCATATCTGACAATCCTGCGGGGTTAAACAAGTAACATGAATAAGTATTGTGGAAAGGATGCAGAGCGATATTTAAAATTGCAGAAATAAATAATAAGCTTGTATCATCACTTGTTTTCTGTACCTGCTACTACCTCCAAGATTAACAGCTTCGCCATCGATTTTGGATTGACAGACAGAGGAATCAACGGTCGATGGACGGGCAGGCGGGCGTCCGGACGGACAGACAGTATTAATTTTTTGCTAAGCCTATAATAACATTGTTTTTTTATTTTTCATGAAACACACTAGCATTGAATTTTAATAGTGTAAGATTAATTTTCATGCAAGTTTAAATTTACGAGGACTAGTTTCGAGTTAATTGTGGCGATAATTCGGTTAAAATTATTTTGCCAACGAATAATTTATTTTCGTAACCATAAAATGTTAATAGTTGGAAACTTCTACGTGCTATTTTTGGTATTTTTATGTTCTTTAGAAGACCATTAAGGTAAAACGACAGTAAAAACTTGGACCTCTTGAATTTAAATAAGAAGTCAATATTTTGATGATGTAAACCAACAGCTGCTTTTGATAAAATGTTTTTATATAGAGTTGTTGACAATAAGTTGTCAAGATGGCCTTTTACAAGATTTGCCATAAATCACCCGGAATTAAACGTAAATGTTGTTCATATAAGCACACATGGTATCTTCACGTCCATTCAGAACCTGAACGGTCCGGATAAAAGGTTGAATAACACGAAATCACGCTGTATCCCTCCGTGGTCCATTCGAATGAAGTCCGTTTTAATACATGCTATTTTTTTCTCTTCATCTGGGGGCCTCCTAACCGTTATAAATCGACCTGTTTGTGGCTTGTTTGCAGGAATAACATGTCAGGAAAATAAATGAAAGCAATTTCATGCCTATATCTCGTTTGGGTAGAGGCGTACTAGTTCCGGAACAGCGGATACATGTATATTTTTTGCACCGTATTTGCGATACCGCGTTTAAAATAGGGTCTGTTCGGTTAGAGATCAGTAATTTTCTTACAAGTTAGTTAACCCCCAATTTCCTGTGTGTTTTTGAGTAGATGAAATGTACATCTTCACAGTCATACATGGTTGTCTAAAATTAAAATGATAGAAATCATGTTAAATGTGCATTGAATATTGGGAATTTAACATTGAGGTCTATGGGAATTGGATTTACTTTGTTCAACCTAAAATCACGTTTTGACAGTGTTTAGAAATTTCTATTTTTGATCGGATGTTAGTAAAAGTTACAGTTTTACCGGGCTTAATTAAATTACACAATTTTACTGGTCTTACATTTGTAATTATATGTCACAATTTTTCCAAGTTTTCATAATCCTTAAGGGCTTACCACACTCCTCTTAACCACGTTCATCGATATAATGAAAATTATCAAAATCTCAATAATGGCAAAATGCCGGCCAATGAAACTTTGCACAGATGTATGTTATTAGTCTATCTTCATTTTTGCATATGATAAGACACGTTAGAACAGTAAAGAAAAATAGCGAGATCTAAAAATTCCCTCAATTTCTATTTACGTAAATTCACAAAACTAAACAACACAAAACATCATTTTAAATGCCCACATAAGTAATATGATACTGACAACAATTTATTGTACCCTCGTGATTTACATCTGTAAACTTTCAAGATATTAGTAAAAGTGTGTTTGACCTTCAGTTTCCTGGTCGCTTCCTGGTCGCGTAAACGGATGACAATCACTGATTTCTCTTTTAGTAGTTGAAAGTTGTTTACAAAGTACACAACATTTTCTTGTCAGTATCAATGCACTCACGTAGGAATTTAAAATAATGTTTTGTATCGCTTAGTTTTTGTGAATTTATGCAAATAGAATTTTAAGGAATTTTTAGGTCTAGCTTGTTTTCTTTACTTTTCTAACATGTCTTACTGTATGCCAAATAAAGATACATTAGTAACATTCATTTGTGCAAAGTTTCATTGAACGGCATTTTGCCATTATTGAGATTTTGATAATTTTCTTTTTATCGCGGTTGGGAGGAGTGTGGTAAGCCCTTAATGATAAAAGTACGGCAAATTATGTGTCGATACGTTTTGACGAAATGTTAATTTTTGCAGGCTATACTTAAGAGAGTTTCTAAGACGTTTAAGAGACAGCCTGGAATATAGGGATCAGTTACCATTTCTGAAATATTTACTGAGCATTTCTATTAGATAATGACTTTACAATAATAGGGAATTTTCTAACAGAAATGTTCAGTAAGTATTTACAAATCACACTTATAATGAAACTTAAAAACTTCCAAATCAAAATAAACAACTACATTTTAACCACAAAGAAATTTTTATTTAAGATAAACAAAGAGGATAGTGATCTTTGTTCCTTTTGTGGACAAACTTCAGAAACAATTATTCATTTGTTATATCAGTGTCAAATATTAAACAATTTTACCTTAGAAATAAACAACTGGCTGAGAAATGTTTGTCTGATAAACTACGACTTTGATGTAAAAAATTATATTTTTTCACACGGTAAAGATGACACAATACGCTATATACTTCTTATTATTAAATATTTTATTTATAAAACAAAGTTTAAAGATAACTGTAGAGCATTACTCAGCCTAAGACTGTTTAAACAATACTTAAAACAAAAATTAATTGCCAAACAATACATATCCAAAATAAACAGAAAAAGTGAAATATTTGGCAAAAATTTTAGCACAATACTCAGTAAACTTTCTGAATAGGTTATATATTGACAGACATAACAATATCCCCGACAATTTGAGTAAATATCAAACTTGAGTAATTCAGTTATTATTTTATTACAGTAAATGTATCTACTCATTCTAGTTATATTGTAATTAGAGCTGTCACATTGAAGTATTTAACATAGAAGTTTAAACAAACATGTAAAGTTTTAATTTTAATTGAAATCTACCGCCATACGGGGGGAGGGGGGACGGGAGCGACTAGTTTCTATTATAGTTTCATAGTTTTGATAATGTTATCAAAGGATATGTATTAGTGAGGTTTCGAGACCCTTGGAACTAAAATTATGCACTGTCAAATAATTTTGTGAGAAATGATGTATTTGTATTATGTTTTGCCGAATAAATGGGGTTACCCACAATGGGGCCCGAAACGAAAAAAAAATTAACATTGTTACATGAAAACTCTCGCCTTCACGATTCTCATATTTGTCGTGTTCGGTGTTTTAAAATGACGTTTTCGTCTATTTTGATGTTAAACATATTGACCAATGCATTCAAAATGTATTCCATTGAATATTCCGAATTTTTCCTGCATACATTTTAATCATTGATGACCAATTTGAGCTTAGGGCGAGTGTATGGTACTTAGAATGGATGTCTGTCATAAATACCCGCTTCATTTTAAACAACACTCTTTACTTCCCATTTAAAAGCAGTATAAGGTGGCCATTTTAATTTTACTTTAAAATTTTCAGAAAATAGACCAATTTATTAATATTACTCAAGTGTTTGATATGAAACTATATGAAAATAACTGTCCAATTGGATGGCATATTTCTATTTTCTAACAAGTTCGTTAACCCTTTTCACAAATGATGTTCAGTTATTCCCCTTTTTACTTCAGAACATATGGTAATCCGACTCTAAAAGTAAATCTAGGAACTAAATAGTTTTTTAACAGTTTATGATCATTAATAACTAACAAGTTTATAACTCACCCAAAGCTATTTTATACTGATTCCCCTTTTCAATTACGAATTTATGGTACACCAATATTTATTCGTTCATACCATTTGGTGTTTTCACGTAGAGTTTGGTATCTGTGGTTGTAATTTCATTTTCGAATTGAGAATTAAAATAATTGATATCAAAATTATCTTTTTTAAAAATGCATTTATTTTCAACGATACGATTCGAATTTCAAAGTTCGCTTGTCTTTAAGCATTTATTGGTAGCTGTTGTTTTGTGTTGTTGTTGTTATTGTTGTTGTTTCATTTTGCAGAATTTGGGATTTTGAGAAAAACAAAATACACTTAAAATAAGAGGTACCAATCACCTTTATTGCAATTTAAAAAAGTGAAATATGCATATCAGTAATCGCCACATCCACAAAACACAGCCTCCCCACGCAGCAAAAATGAAGAGAGGAAAAGAGAGCATGTGAAAGCAGTCAAATTCAAATAAGACACCACAAAAATTACCGAAAAGAGAACCCTTGGGGTTACCGGCTTGGAACGGTCAGTGGCAAAGCAATTAGCCACTTGGGGTTTTAACCAGGTTCTAGGGTGCACCTAAGTTGCATTAACCATTTACTCCGTAGATAAGCTTTTATCACATATACAACCAGTATCAATTCAGATCAGCCTGCACATCTTTGATATCTGATTTTGGTCAGAACTGTTCGCTTTTCGATTCGTGATGCTATTTCTGACAAATAAGCTAACAGTTTACATCCTGATGAGACTGTATGGATGGCACATCTGGGTCTTTACTGGTCGCCGATGAGATAGGAGCCATATGGCATAGTTGAGTAAAGGGTCAACGCAACAAAAAATGTATTTTAAAACAGATCATTTCAGTTACTCTAAAACAAGTTTGGTCGGAATTTGTTTTAAAACAGCGAAACAAACTTAGGTTGCGGCAATCTATGTATGTCATTTTGAGAAATTGCGCATTTTTTAAATAATTTTATATAGTGTAAGTAGGCCTCGGTCTCTATCGTGATGTTTTAAATGGTCGAACGCGGCTAGAGTCTATAGTCCAAGAGACCTTCTCATTATTTCCAACTTGAATTGTCATGGTGAAAGTATAGTATGTTAACGATAGCTAGACAGTCGCGTGACATACAAGTAATATTAAAATACTGTTATTCTGCACAAAAAGTTACAAATTTAAATCTTCGTGTTCCTTTCATGAGAATTACTCACTGGTAAACATAACAACTCGCCGATATGTGCAATAAGATAATACTATTTATATAAACAAAGTGTCACTTGACTGTCTACTTATTCATAATCAGTTATAGTAAATAGTCTGTGTTTTGTTTGGATTTATAAAATATATAAGTCAATAAACTTCGATATACTAGGCTTTTATTTTCGTTCTACATTTTTAAACAGCACAATTTTAAGCGGTACAATTTTTTAAACAGCAAATTTTTAAACGGCACAATTTCCACAGTTGCTGTTAATCCAGTTGTAGAATGACGTCACTCGGGCGTACACGCTTGGATGCGACACCACACCTCCGACATGGCAACCGCTTCTGCCCCACGAGGTCACACCGGCCAGTAATCCCGAACAAACGAGAGGTCCACCGCTGTCACCCTGAAATATTTGTTATATTATAGATGATTTATGTGATTCAACTCTAAAGCAAAATAAAATGTGACTTTTTCATTAAGAATTTTTGATAAGGCTTAAAGCGGGAGAGGTGTTAATTGGGAATTAACAACAACAACAAAACATCTTTGGAAAAAATCTCCCGCTTTCAATGCATTTCAAGCTTGTCTTCTTTTATGGCGGAGAGGTATTTCTTTTTTTAACATTCTCTGTGAGCTTTCTGATGTAGCTGAATAATGACATAGTTATTTTCGTACCAACAGCAAATATTTAGCTACAACAGTAGTCATTGACGCAAACTACGGTCACAAGGCGAGAACCTTGGTAATCGGCGAAAAGCATAGTTCTTATAGGCTGACGGAACCTAGTAATTTTAACATGCGTATGAACAATAACGACGCACCGTTTGTAAAGTATAATAGTTCTCGGACAATTTCATAAAGAAAGATTTTAAAAGCCGTTTTCTTGAAATAAAAAAAACAACACATCAACATCATTTTAACAGATATAGCGGTTTAACAAAATACAGTGTCAAATTAATCATTTAAAATTCAGATGATATTTTTGATAACGTAGTCAACAGCAATGTCACAAACATGTGTTTATAGGACTTTACTGAAAAAATCGGACCTCATAAAGAAAAACCTGGAAAACTCGAGAACCATGGAAAACTCGAACATTTTCAAAATCCCCCTGAGTATTCGAGTTTTCGAAGTTTTGCTGTATATACAAGATGGACTGGGACTTCACTTTTCACTTTTGCGATTGGATTTAATGTAGCCGATGCTGCTTATATATCCACAAGCGTGAAAGTTTTGAGATTTCTTCACTTACGTTGCAAGAGACAACCTTCAACACTTACGTTGCAAGAGAACACTTTTTATCACTTGCCTTGCAAGAGACAAATTACTGACCATTGCTTTGCAAGAGACAAATTTTCAACATTTACGTTGCAAGAGACCAATTTTCTTTCAGTTACGTTACAAGTGACAAAATTTCAACACTTACGTTGCAGGAGCCGGTGCCGCTTGATGTCTGATATCCCTTCACACAAAGGTGCTGGTCCAGAATATTGCTGTTGCCCCAGTAGCTCACACACTCGGCTTTGGATAGAGCCTTGACTTCGGCTTTCTTGAGTATGGCTGGCGACGAGCCGGTTTCTAAAAGTAAACCAATAAAACTTGATGGGTACGCTAAATAAATATAAATAAATAGTCATTTATAAATTGTAGACATTTGCTAAATACTAGTAGTTAATTAGATATGTATCGTATTGGTCACTGTAGCTCAATATGCAGATCGTCGGGACGTTAATCTGGAGACCCGAGGTTCGAATCTTTTACGAGGATACTTATTTCTTCCCAAAATAGCCTAACATGTTTTTCCTCGGGTTTATACTTGTTTATAGTACGTTTACGGTAATGAGGCAATCCCGTGACTAAATTAACGTTATTCAGCAACGATTTTACAAGGTTGACCGTCATGTTCCTTCCACGAGGATAAATCACTGGAAAAAATATTCAACTCACGCATACATGAAATAGAATCATATTGCTTATACAATCAGTGTGTAAATATAAACCGGGATTAACTTAATAAGCCCTGGCTTTAACTTTGTATAAAGGTCATCTAAAGTTAATATTTGTTTATTTTGATATTTGAAAATACTTAATATTTCCAAATTAATCAAGCACTTTTAAAATTAAAATACTGGCGAAAGATCAATGCTGTAATGCCTCTTTGGCGCGCTTTGCCAGTTTTCCCCAATTATCTAGATTTGGTATAAAAATGGAAATTGCATAGTTACATTTTGATAAGAAACAAAAATCTCCACAGGGTCTCATTTGGACCCTCGTTGCTATACAAACCTGTGGTCCCCCAACCGCTGATAGTGCAGATTTGGCCGGCAAACGTGTTGGTTCCACTAGCCAGCTTGATCACGTTCTTAGAGATGTCAATACCATTGGCCCTAAGTTTAAGTAGAGCAACGTCGTTAGGGAAACCTCCGGCTCCTTGGTTATAGTTGGGGTGCTGTGGAGAAAAGCGTGGGTTGGGCAATCAGTTATTAATCGAACAAAATCGTTGGATGGAGTTAACTTTCCTATACTTTTTGAATGTGATCGAAAAGGTCAACTTTTATTTTAAAGATTTAAATATTTGCGAAATTTTGCATCCAATGGTGAGAAACAACCCAAAACCATGCAAAATAAAACTACGAACCATGATGATTTGGTCGATATCAAACCAAATGTACGCTCCCGGGTTGTTGAAGTCGTGAAGGTCCACAATCACGGCCAGCTCTCTGGCGAGTCTGTAATACAGTGAAAAGTACAGCCAATTAAATCCGAGGATATTAGTCACCTAATGAGTGATTGATATAGACACTTGCACTGTCAAGTTATTGTATGGCATTTGTATGATCTATTGAAGTTGCAATGGTTGCATGAAGCACCGATAGCAACAGGCAACGAAAGGTTCATTTCAGTACATTCTTTTTTTTAAAAATAATTTCAGCTCAGCACATTTTCAGTATCGTTGGTTGTTGTTTTAGTGTTGTTTTTTACTGACACAGCTTTGAGGGTATGTCCGATCTAACAGGATAAATTAAAGCCCTAACAATTCAATAAAACTCTTTGAGCCAAAAGCACAGGTGATCAGCACGCCGAGTCATTTAAACAAAGCAAGTGATTAAAAGCTATGTTCATTTTAAGCCTGTTCGGCCTCTAAACACTAACATCGGTTTTATTAAAAAAATAATATTTATTTAAATTATTATTAATATTAACATTAAATTTTCAAATGAAAGGCTTACAGTTTATCCACACAGTGAGATGCTGTAATAACCCAGTTCCGGTGAATGACGGACCCTCCGCACATGTGATAGCCATTGCGAAGTAAGGTAATCTGGTGGGGAAACTCTCCGGGTGTCGCAGACTCACCGTTTATGATTCGAGATGAGCCAAGTGTGTCCGGTACTGGTTTCTCGAGATACCGTGTCTCTTCTGCGCTTGCGCAAAGTGCTGAAATAGTACAGTAAAATCCCTCTTTGAGACCACTCCGATATAAAGACCACATCGTTTAATTAAGTCCACTATTTCACTGTCTTTACAGATTGGAACTATTATTCCCCGAAATCAAGACCACCTTAGTATTAAAACCACTTTTGCCCAGTCCTATTGTTTGTTATAGCGGGGAATCAATGTAATCGTGATACAAGAAACGCACATAGTGGGTGGTGGCGAGCTGGCCACAAGAGTTTGACATTTTTTAATAATAAACAACACTATTTGGATGTTTCAAAAATGTTAAATTTATATTACTGTGTTTAACGATTTCCAACGGATTACATGAAACTAAAACATGATATTTTCAGTGATCACAAGCGTTATTTTCACTGTTTAACCAGAACTACATGTCGAGGGTTCAATGCAAGACTGTAGTAACTCCTTCTTTATTGCTATGTAGTCACAATAGTCTTGCACTGAACCCTCGATGTACTTTCAACCGTTTTTTTTTTGACAAAACCAGATTTTAATCATGAATTATGCATGACTTAATACAAATGAAAATGTATAATATTTTGTCGAGGTCTGTGCCACATATAAAAATCACCAAAATATGTTTGAAGTTGCCAGAAAAAAATGCATGTTTTGCAGTATTTTTACATTTTAAAACACAATAGACACTTTACATATTTGTTATTTTTGTTTGGTATGTTCCTCTTCGCTTCTTATCTCTAGTATTCATGACAAATAGCAAACTTTCTGTCTTTCTCATAGTTAAATAATGACAGTGTACACTGTTAAATTATACACTGAAAAATAACAAAAACATGTACGTACCAACAAACACCACCAGTAAAGCTGCCTGAAGCATGATTATGTTTGTGTGTAGAAGAACAAACAGTAAAGTGACCACCAAGAAACTGCCTTTTATATACTTTACAGAAATCAAAATGACCAATTAAAACTAAATATTGAGGAAATGACATGATGTGAATGGTTAAGAAGTGGCTGGGAACTGGAGAATATTTGGTCATCTGTGGTCAATTGTTAATACTTTAATGACCAGCCATATATTTTTATCTCATGTTTGATCGTGTTTGGTGGTTTATTGTCGTTCTAGACAGTATAAGCAATATGTATGAGTGGCTTGAAATACATAATCCATTTTGCTATCCGCATCCACATGGAGGGATTCGAACCGATCGTAGTATTTTGTTTAAGGACGTATTCTGAAGTTTTCCATGCGAATATTAACGCGCATGTTACTTTCCGTTATTTTAGTTCTGTGTAGCGAAGTACTTTCGCATTTTAATGAAAATTGAAATAGGAGGTCAATCGTTTTTAAGATCCAAATACCGGAAAGACGGGTACACACTGATCGCATAATCTGTCCATCCGTACTTTACAAATATCTTGTCGGGTTAATTAATTGCAACTCCTCGAGAAGTTTCAGCCAAATATCCCCCGGGTTTTTACCTAAATAAAAGTTGGTGTTGCTTATAAGAACAATGGCCCGACTTCAACTGTCAAGGTCACAATTAGGGTTAAAGGTAAAAAATGTGAACCTATTAGGGGCATAACTTAGCAACTGATAATTCGATTTTCTGTAATATAAACTTTGCAACTGCTGAAGGAACCTTAGCCAAACTTCTCAAAAATGCTCTTTCATATGAAGGCGTCACGTCCTACCTTAACGGTTACGCTTGATTTTAAATGGTCACTTTTTTAAAAAATTCAATCAATAAGGGACATTATAAATGGAATATATTATAAAAAGCATGTCTAAAAATACTTATCTTTTTAATTAAAATGTATAACTATCCATGAAACATTTCTCAGCGCTAGTTTTTTTTTGCTATACCACAAGAACAACAACAATTACTTCGAACAAAAGTTAGAGATACAGTGTGTGAATTATGCTATATTTGAATTACATTTGAAACAAATGTATATTGTATCACAGAATAAGTCGAGCATAGTTTAAACAAGAATTTTTATAAACTATATAAGTATTGTGGAAATGGTGATAATTAATAAATAATAAGCTGCATCTTTGTTTCTGGACCTGCTACTCTGTGATGAACAGCTTCTCCATCGAGTTTGCATTGACAGACAGACAAACGAACGGTCGACGGACGGATGGGCGGATGGAAACATTCTTTCCTTAATGCTTATAATAACGTTGTTTTTTTTATGTACGGAACGTACTAGTACGTGTATTTAATAGTGTTAGAATAATTTTCATGCAAGTTTAGTTGGACTTGTGTCAAGTTTCCTTAACCGGCCGTTCGTACTTGTCTTGATTCGTAACAATAACAGTTCGGACAGTATTGTTTTGTGAAAGCTAGGATTATTTATTTTCGTAGTCATAAAATTTCGATGGGTTGGAGACTTCTACGTGCTGTTTTAGTATTTTTATGTTCTTTAGAGGACCATTGAGATAAAATGACACAAGAATCATTAAACCTCTTGAACTTAAACGAGAAGTTAATAATTTGATGATGTAAACCAACAGCTGATTTTGATAAATGTTTATATATAGAGCTGTTAACGATACAGTCGCCATGATGCCATTTCAATAGTGACCATAAATCATTCGAAATTAATTAAACACAAACCAACAGCTGATTTTGGTTAATGTTTATATATAATACTGTTTACGATACAGTCGTCATGATGGCCATTTGAATACTGACCATAAATAACTCGGTATTAAACGTATATGTTGTTCATATTAGCACACATGGTATCTTCACGGCCATTCAGAACCTGAACGGTCCGGATGAAAACATATTTTAGTGTTTAGAAATGTCCAGTTTTAACGGATGTTAATAAAAGTTTACAAACAGTTATACCGGCCTTGCGGAGCCCCTAAGGTGACATTTAGCATACTTTTTTC
>JAZAYU010001247.1:0-68961 GCA_038501625.1 Corbicula japonica | reverse complement strand
AAAATGACATAATGTGTAAATTAACTTAAAAGATCACAATTTTGTAACTTTTAACAACAAAATTTTTCATTCCTCCTAACTTTTGCAGGCTTTTTTCTACATGTGAGGCACGCCACGGGAAAAGGTACCTTCGGGCAGTTGACGTCAATCCTTGAAACGACGTCATAAAGTTGAGCAGACGACATTATTTATTATGCAATATCGCAGTAAAAATACCATTTTATTGTCAAAATGTGTAATAAAGTCACTGTTTTGTTATGAGGAAATAATAGAAATTTGAAAGTTCTTTCTAAATATAGTAACAACAAAAATGACACAAAAATGACCCGAAGGTACCTTTTCCCGTGGCGTGCCTCATGTATAACCATTTTCTGCCATATCCTATTTTAATATGTTTTATCGGTTCTGTCCTATTGTCTGTTAGAACACTTCTTATTATTTCTCGTTATAATGCTTTAATTTGCTTTGATTTCTTGCTGATCCGATTGGATTATAAAAGGCTTGCACTGTGAATAATACTAATCTGAACTATTGTCATTTAACCCTTTCCTCCATAGACACACCTTTATTGCATTGGCGAACAGTTTAGATCCAGATCAGCTGGCACATCCGTGCTGTCTGATCAGGATCTAAACTATTCACTGTTAAATTTATTAGGTTATTTCTGACCAAATTGCGAGCAGTGCAGATCGTGATCAGATGGCATGGATGTGCTGGCTGATCTGGATCTACACTGGTGCACATGCGTAAAAATGTATATATATGGAGGAAAGGGTTAACTTGTTAATTGTTTGACATTTTGAAACTTAAATATCGTTTAAATATATTCTCTTATCAAAGTTTGTAGTTTATACTGATCGGTATTTAATACAAACTCTTTTTCATAAACTGCGCAAAAAAACTCTTTCAATAGCAAAATTATAAATCAATTTTGGTAACTTCATTTTAATATTATTCAGAGCTCGAGTAAAGTCAAACTGAAAAATTAAACAACACAGTTTGGTTTTTATGGTCAGTTGGTCTCTCTTCCAGTGAAATTGAATTATGGTGCAAGAAACCAGTCTTAAGACAAAACTAGATTTAGGAACAATAAGTATGGGGATAGAGACCAGCTGGTGTCAAGTCTCAGTTTAATTTTAACCCTTTCCTTCATATATATGCATATTTAAGCATATGCCACAAGTGCCGTCTGATCAGGATCTGCACTTGTCAAATTTTGGTCAGAAATAATATATAATCATTAAAATATCCGAAGGGATATAGAATATAAGTATAAAACACAGTTGTTTTCACTCTTTTTACATAACATTTCGGCCATGCTGCCTTTATCAAATCGAACAAATTGCTTTTAAATTAGTTTTTACATTTTGACATAATTATGTAAACTATCTCCGGAAATAAAAACAACTATTTGCTCGATTTGATAAAGACCACATGGCCGAAACGTTATGTAAAAGAGTGAAAACAACTGTGTTTTATAGAAATAATATAACAAAACAAAAGATGAACAGTACAGATCATGATCAGTCGACATGGATGTGCCGGCTGATCTGGATCTACACTGTTCGCCCACGCAATAAAGGTGTATCTATGGAAAAAAGGGTTAAACAATGAATAATAAAGGTAATCTTACATCTTTAGCACCATCTGCTTTAAGCATTTCCTCTCGGAGCTCCACTTTGAGCATGCCGATCTTGTTCTTGAGCTCGTCTAGACTCTCCTTGAGAGCGTACTTCTGGTCCCCTCGTACATGCATGTTCAACGAGGGCAATGGTAGATACCACACATATTTAAATGTCACGTCTTTATACCTATAGAAAAACATTTAATATGTAATTATCATAATTATATTGCCAGTCATATTTCATATTTGTTCACAATAAAATTAAATAGTAGACCTTAATAGCTAAAATGTTAATAACATTTGACTTGAGTTTTGCATTAATCCTTTTCTCCATAGACATACCTTTATTTCATGGGCAAACAGTTTAGATCCAGATCAGCCAGCGCATACGTGCTGTCTGATCAGGATCTAAGATGTTTGCTTTTTGATTTGTTAGGTTATTTCTGACCAAAATGCGACCTGAGAAGATCCTGTTCAGATGGCACAAATGTGCCGGCTGATCTGGATCTACACTGGGCGCACAAGTGTAAAAATGTGTATTTATGGAGGAAAGGGTTCCTGAAAACCTCATCAGGGTAGAGTTAAATTCATAATGGCTATAACATAAGAAAAGAAACACAAATAATTTAATTGCTAATCAGACTACATGTATATGATATCTGTTAAAATGTATTATTATAATAGCGTTATCAGCTATTAAAAGCAAACTTGTATGAGACATTTATATTCAAAATATAGTATCGGTTCTTTCTTAGACTAGTAACTTGCCATTACTACATTATGGATTTATAAATCTGTTATCCATAATGGTACCATCCAAAAAGCCTTTAATTTCTGTCATAATTATTTTCCTGCGGTATTTTCCTAAACTTTATACCAGACAAAGAGAGATGGAGATAAAGCTACTGATCTGCTAGTGTTGCTCTTTCCAACTTGGTATGATTCCGTAGGTTTCATTGTCCTTAATTCACTGAAAACAACCATTCCAAGGTGGTAACACCAATAGTTCTCTTAATCATTGTTGTGGTGTCTAATTTGAATTTGATTCTCTTATAAACCCAAACACCATTTTCCTCTCCTTTTTGGCTGCATGGGGAGGCTGATTTTTCTGGTTGTGGCAATTCCTGTTAAGTATATTTCATTTTTTTCACCATACTGATAAGTAACAAATGATCTTTGATCAAGCAGGAAGGAGCAGTAACAATTTTATCTCCAAAAAACTAACCTAAAGTATTTTTTTAGTTATGCCTTCATCAAAGGAGTACGCGAAACTTACTTGGAGCTTCCTTTGTGTTTGGTACAGACAATCACATCACTAAAGAGGAAGACGTAACGTAACTGTCGTGTTGCTTTCTTGTCACGTGACACCTCCACCAGAAATCCGCTCTTCACCAACTGACGGGTATCCTGAGTCTTAACACAAGAGGTCAAAATTGGTAAATCGGTGTGATTCAATACATAACTAGTGTTTGTCACATTAGCGATGTTTGTTGAAGTCGTCCAATCTATCGACACCACTGAATTAGTTGTTAGGTTGTTCACTACATAACTGGCATGATTTGAGGTCATCACGCCCATGAGTTATTTTGTCAGTGTCAAGGTACCACTAAATTTGTTGAGAACTGAATGTGCATTTTTGCAAGGTATGTCTAGAGTTTAAGATATCCAAAACTAAGACCACACTAAGAATTTCGAACAATTATCTTAGTAGATAGGAAGTAACTAATACTTAACATTTTACACTTAGTATGGGAAAACACATTTTTAAACACATTCTGATAATATATCTTGACAGAACACAAGTCCTACCAACCAATAAAAATTATTCTCATGCAAAGAATTGACATCAAAACTCTGTCTCCTCTTTTTCATATCAATATTTCATGGTTGATTCCATTAATCCAAAGTCCAAACTCTCAAAATCAGATAAGTTTCAAAATTTACCCATAATATCAAAGTATTGTTCATGTACAGTAAAGATAAGGTATTTCCAATCCTTTTTAAAGATTGTCTTTAAACTTAATTGTAAATTTTGTTTTGGTTCCAATTGTTTAAATTTAACAATTAGTTTAATTCCTTTTTATGTTTTTTCTTTCAAGTTCAGTCACAAATAATCAATGTTATATTCACAGTGCCACTTTAAATAATGGCTGGATAATTAAATTATTAAATCTTAATCAGCACGCACAATTTTATTACAGACTGGATGCATAATTCTGCCGTTCTATTGATATTTGCATTTAAACATTGCCTGAAAACCATGTATTTACTTAAGTGCCTTTAATCTTGAATGTTTGCATACCTTTTAACACAATACAACGGTTTATATAATCAATGATTGTAGCTTACAAGTATTGACCAACTCCAGTCAATACATAATTAATATTAACTCTTCACCTGCTAATTTTCTTCAATGGTTTCGATCTTCCTTTACATTAAGTAGTTCTATTCAAAGTGCAGAGGGGTGCTTTGTAAATTATTGATATTTATTGTTTGAATAGTGAGAACAGCCTAATCCATAGTTTAACAAAGGTTCGAACAACCAAATTTTCTGTGCCGTCTGATCAGGATCTAAACTGTTAGCTTTTTTATTCATTAAGTTATTTCTGACCAAAATGTGCTGCGGATCTGGATCTACACTGGTTGTTCATGTGAAAAATGCATATATATATCAAGGAAAGAGTTAAGTAGTTCTATTCTAAGTGCAGAGGGGTGCTTTGTAAATTATTGATATTTATTGTTTGGATAGTGAGAACAGCTTAATCCAAAGTTCAACAAAGGTTCGAAATTAGGAATTTTCAGTTAACTCATAACCAGCTATTGTAAATTAAATTGATCTGGTTTTTCTTTTCATTAAAATCTGTCCAATAAGATTTCGAAGGGTGCTAGATACAGAGCAGTGTAGACTGTGATCAAACTGCATTGATCTGCATGCTGCACTGGGTCTACACCAAAAATTGCAAATGAGAAATGCTATGTAACTGCACTTAATGCCTGACACCTGCATTCGCATAGCTTGCAATAAATTCCATACATTAAATCTTAATTACTGAAAATGCAATAGTATTCACAGGCACAACATTTCATGTTTTTTATGCAAAAAAAACCCAACATTTTTGATGGTACATAATTTCCTGATTTTTAATTTTCTTAAATACATTTAAATTCAATAATATTTAATAATAGCTTAATTATTGAAAATGCAATTCCCAGGCAAAACATGTCACTTTTTTACGAAAACGATCTTTTGAAGGTACATAATTTCCTGGTTTTGAATTTTCTTAAATAAGTTTAAATTCAATATTGTTTTTGTGGCGGTTCTGAATTCTTCACACAAAATACACAAAAAATTAGTAACCAACGAAAATAAGAGAATTAACAGTATTATTCTTGCTAAGAATCTTAAATTATGATTAAGCTTCTAGTAATTTGTTTTAACCATTTCCTCCATAAATAAACTTTTTTGTTCATGTGCATCCAGTGTAGATCCAGATCAGCTGGCAAATCCATGCTGCCTGATAGGGATCTGCAAAACAGACAGGTCGCCATTTCAGCCAATCAGATGCTTGAGATTTGAGACTGGTTTCCAATCTCAGCTTTATAACCTTCAACCCTGGTGTCATTTTGGCCAGAAATAACCAAACCAATAAAAAAGCCAACAGTGCAGATCCTGATCAGACAGCACAGATGTGCCAGCTGATCTGGATCAAAACAGTTCGCCCACGCAATAAAGGTTTATCTACAGAGGAAAGGGTTAATGGGCACAAGTTAATCCATTTTTAACACCTTTCAACAGTCGCACAAGTAATCTTTGAATGATAAATTAAATCACATCACAAAATAATCACTCTTTTGTTGTAATCTTTTTATCACAAGAATCCCTAGTTGTCCACTTGAGCTCTACTTTCTTGGTTAATCTAACTTAAAATACATTCCAGGGAGCATGAAAATGGGGTTTAAAGTAAAACACTATGTACACTATTGAAATGTAATAGGCACTTTTTTGTAAATTAAAGGTTAAAACAATGACTAAACTTTAAAGGAAGTTTATTCAGGAGAAAATTAGTCAAATGTTATTAAGTTACCATTACCAGCTTTAAGACAATATGAGAGTAAATCTCTTCTTTCACTAAGGTAAAACAATCCAAGTAAGGTTACAGTCTATCATGTCATGGTTTTGTTTGGAATAATACAATAGAATAATACAATAGATGTCTAGGGGACTTTGAAAGTTAACAAAAATGACAACAATTTTGATCCATCCCAAGATTCAGTCAGTTATGATGTATCCTAAGTAACGAAACTTATGGTTTCTCTATTTACTGTTTTGGGAACAATACTCCATTGTCATCTAAGTCAATTGCTATACCTTAAACAACTTCCCACATTTATTTAAACATGCCTGAAAAATAATTTCTCTTCAAAGTGAATGAAATTTTCTTGCATGTTCTACTAAACTGTTTAACACTCTCCTCAATAGATACACTTTTATTGCATAGATCCAGATCAGCCAGCACATTTTCATGCAAAACAACAATTAATGTTTTCATGTATTATTTGTTGTTATTATAGTATAAACTATTCCATGGCTTAATTTGTTTGGAATTTGAATTCCCTTGACAGGCCAAACCAAATAACATGAAAATTAAATTATAACATATTATATTTACCAAATCCATATTAATTCATGCTGAATTTTATTTTATTCATCCAGATACTCTGAGGAAAATCATGTTACATTTGTAACATGCTGAGAAGGTGGATCAGGTGTTAATTTATCCAAGCCCAACGGAACCACTGCAATATGTCTTAATTCTGAGCATTTGTTTGAATTTACAATAATACCGTAAACAAAGCATCCTAAGGTTCTGTCTGAAATTGAACTATAAGTCAGTCTCCGTATTTGTGAAATCGTTTCATTTCATACGTCCGTTAGTAAAACACACCCATTATGTTTTGCTCTATAGCAAACTATGTAAATTATATTTCACAAAAGAAAAAACCTAGAAAAAAAAACACATTTTAATTCTGAATCAGTATCCTGTTTTGATAATTAAACATTGTATCAGGTGTTACCGTGATGACCACATAATTAATACATCTCCAGTTCATGTGTGTACATCTATAATGGGGCAGTATAAAGAATGTTTGTACATAAATTACATTATAACACATTGTTCTTCTAATTAAGTTTACCATAAAAATTAATTTTATAAGTTTTATTATTTTATATTATTAAAACTTACTCAAACAAAAAACCTGACCTAACTACTTAACTTGACAGCCTAGTTAATGAATAAAAGTCAATTATTAGTAAGTATTGTTTGAATAGTAAGAACAGATTAATCCTCAGTTCAACAAAGATTTGAAATTAGGAATTTCCAGTTACATGTCACCTATAACCAGCTAAATTAATTTAATCAGCGTGTTTTTTCTTTTCACTTAGATCTGTCTAATAACTGTTTGCGGGGGTGTTTTAATCCTTTGCTCCAAATTTGTTTTTCACATTTGTGACCATATAGTATTGATCCAAATCAGCTGGCACATCCATGCTGCCTTATCTGTATCTGCACTGGTCGCTTCTTGGTCAGAAATAACCTAATATATCTAAAAGCAAACAGAGTAGATTCTGATCAGATGGCACGGATGTGCTGGCTTATCTGGATCTACACTGTTCGCCCATTCAATAAAGTTGTATCTAAGAAGGAAAGGGTTAAAGAACTTAACCCTTTCCTGGATATATACACATTTTTACGCATGTGCAACCAGTGTAGATCCAGTTCAGCCGGCACATCCGTGCTGTCTGATCAGGATCAGCACTGGTCGCATTTTGGTCAGAAATAACATAATGAATCAATGAGCGAACAGTTTAGATCCTGATCAGACGGCACGGATGTGCTGGCTGATCTGGATCTAAACTGTTCGCCCTGGCAATAAAGGTGTATCTGTACAGGAATGGGTTAACTGACTAGATGTACAAAGCAGTGTAGGCTGATATCAAACTGCATGGATGTGCAGGCTGGAGTGGGTTTGCTCCAATTGCAAAAATGAAATATTTGTGCATAACAGTAAACAGGTTAACAATAAGATATCTCTTAGTAAATTCGTAATAAAGTTTGTAAACTTAATTCTGTAAATGCAAATATAGTCATGGACATAAAATTTCGTGATATTCAGTTAAATGACATTTTTGAGGGTACCTAATTTTGTGTTTTTTAATATTTTTAATACAATTTAATTCCACAATACATTTGGTGGTTCAGAATTCATGGATTTTATTTCCCATAAAAGTTCATGAAAATTACTACCTCACAAAAACAAGAGAATTACCAGTACACAATAAAACAATAAATTTGATAAAAAAATATTTAGATTTAACTACATGTGTGAGACAACTACATATATTGCCATATTTGTTTAAATTTTCCTCCAAATAAGGTATATAGTTATAGATATATTTTTTCTTTATATACTCCACATATCAATGGCAAGGCAAGGCAGTTGTAACTGCCTCATATACAGTTATAACTGTTTTTCACTCAGTCACAACATAGCGTTAAGGTCCTTACAATTTATAATTCAGTACATATCATATAATACTAGGTAATGACAGCTTAATGTAGACTTCACTGAACTTATGATAAAATACTAGTAAAGTTGTCTAGTGATATTAAAATTCTTTAAGTTTAACACTGTTTATTACCTTGTTACAATTGAAGTTGCCCGAATGCGGATTATACATCCGAAGGTTTTCTTCACTCAGTTTTAGTGCCTTGTTCAGTTCTTTGAAATCTGGATGCTCCACAGGTGTGTGTTTGATCAAATCCTATGGAAAAGATAACATTTAACCTTTCCTCCATAAATACGCATTTTTACGCATGAGCGACCAGTGTAGATCCAGATCAGCCGGCACATCCGTGCCATCTGATCAGGATCTGCACTGGTCTCATTTTGGTCAGAAATAATCTAAGAATCAAAAAGCAAACAGTTTAGATCCTGATCAGATTGTACGGATGTGCCGGCTGATCTGGATCTAAACTGTTTGCCCATGCAATAAAGGTGTATCTATGGAAAAGATAACATTAAATAAACCTTGATATAGCGTTATGAGTCAGTAAGTGTGAAATTATTTACATTCTCTTCATTATTCTAAAAGTAATGGAAAGAAACGTGTGTGCATCATCATCTTCATCATTATGATCGTTATCATCATCAATCATAATCATCACCATCATAATCATCATCAACAGCACCATCATCATCAGCAGCAGCAGGATCATAAATGTGAACTTTATCATCTCATCCATCATAAACATCATCATCATCATAAATGTGAAATTTAGAAACATATTAGCAATTTTAGTAGAAATGATAATCATAAATGAAATATCTTTAGTTTACCTTTTAAAATAATTTTATGAAGTTTTAAAGCTTCACTTAACTTTTCTGCAATAATTGTATATGTCGTCACCTAAATGCAAATACAGTATCAACCATCGAAAAAAGAAGAAGTAACACCATTTTTGCAGTACATACGAATTTACGCTTGTGTGATTTGTCATTCATCAAGTTACTGTGACATGTACTTACATGTAGGACGAGATGGTTGGTCTGAATTCGCTGAACTGGTTTCAGTAAAACATCTGAAAATATACCAGTAGAGTTGGTTTGCAGTGCCCAAGGTTATAAAACTGAGCATAGAAACCAGTCTCAAATCTCAAGCATCTGATTGGCTGAAATGGTGACCAGTCGCCATTTCAGGAAATCAGATGCATTAGATTTGAGACTGGTTTCCAATCTCAGTTTTATAACCTTCAGCCTAGTTTACATGGTATAGGGAGTTGGTTTGAGGTATATCATAATACAGAGTCAGTATACAATGTAACCATGAGTATGTTTTACCCTTTCCTCCATAGACACACCTTTATTGCAAGGGCGAACAGTTTAGATCCAGATCAGCTCACACAGCCATGCAGTCTGATCAGGATCTAAACAGTCTGCTTTATGATTTGTTAGGTTATTTCTGGCCAAAAAGAGATCAGAGCAGTTCCTGATCAGATGGCATGGATGTGCCGGCTGATCTGGATCCAAACTGTTCACCCTTGCAATAAAGGTGTTTCTATGAAGGAAAGCGTTAATAAAGCATATCAGAGCAACATCTATTTGAAACATAACTGTTATGGTGAAGCACAATCAAATCTGAAACATTCATACAAGTAATTTAAAGCATTAATAGATCTGTAACGGTCAGTCTGTTTAAAAAATACAATGTCACAGTGAGTCTATTCAACACACTGCTTTAAAACCCTTTACTCCACAAACATCCCTTTATGGCAAAGGCGAACAGTGTAGATCAAGATCTGATGGCACGGATCAGGATCTTAATTGTTTGCTTTTTTATTTATTAGCTTACTTTCGACCAAAAAGCAAACAAGGCAGATCCTGATCAGACAGCACAGATATGCAAGCTGGTCTGGATCTACACTGTTTGCACATGTGTAAAAAGGCATATATATGGAGGAAGGGGTATAAAAGGCGTAATTATGTAGAAAAAGGTTATCCCCTTCCTCCATATACACCTTTTTACACATGTGCGAACAGTGAATATTGAAAATGAAATAAAATCAACAACAGACCTTCTAACTTCAGAGCTTCCTCCTTGTACGACTCTAAATGCTCCTAAAACAAAAAAGAGGATTACAAAAATAAATATAACATCTATTTATGAATCACTATCATATCTCTAATATGATAATAAATTAAGAAAACCATAGTAGGTTTCACTTCAATATTAGTATAATCTAGCAATGATATGGAATTTTTTCTAGCATGTTAATCTATAAACTGCTTAATTTTGGATTTGATCTAAGCTGGTATATTTCAAATGTTCTGCCGATTTAACCTTTTAGCAGTTAATATTTTTTACAGAATCCTGGTGTGTTTGTGAAAATATATTACCGTATAGCTGGTATTTTCTGTGGCCAATATTATAATGTTATTAATTAAGTGAATTCATAATTTGCCTTGATATTGGGCCGAGGGTATTCATATTAGCCCAAGGACGAAGGCCGAGGGCTAATGTGACTGCCTGAGGCCCAATAACATGGCCAATATGTATTTTCTTGATAATGACAATTTTATTAATTAACAGACTAAAACCATAAAACTCATATGAAGACTAAACTGGGCCAATACTGGAATTGCTGGGCCAATATGAGAATTGCTGGGCCAATATGAGATAGTTAATTAATAAAAACTAGTATAAACAGTATAAACTTAGATTACAAATATGTGTCAACTGGTTAATACAATGTAATATGTTTGCATGCTTCAAGACCAAATGCGTAAAACAGATACAATGTCAGGTTGGTGGTTTATTGCATACAACAACAAACTAGCATGCATGTTTAAAGAATAATAACAAGGATTTAACCCTCAACCCCATGAATTTGTGAACTGAGCTATATTAAGCCTACTCTGAAGCCATATCTCACAGACTTGGTTTTTTAGAGGGAGTTTTTCACATAGCACACACACTGTAGACCCTGTGAATCCATGCAGCATATCTGAGCTGGCCTACACATGACCTAATTGTGAGGTTATTCGGGTTAAGAGGGGTGGAGGTTAACATTACTCAAACATAGAATAAGCAATAAAACCGGCATGAACATAAACATTCATAAGGAAAGTGAAATTAGCCAACCAAACAGCTGCAAGAAAAAAAGTAAATGAAATGTTTAACTATGATTTCCCCATCAACAGAAGCTTACGACGATAAAACTTACATGTACACTTGCCACGCTACCTAGACGTATACGGGTTTTAAACACCCCCTGAAATCCAGGCATTGTGATCATTAGATGTTTTTTCAATGTTCTAGAAATACAGTCCCCAAAATTATAAAACTAATAACAGAGATCAGTCTCAAATCATAAAATATTAGACAATAGGGAATTTTGAAAGCCATCAAACACGAAAAGCATCTAACTGGTTGAAGTGCTTGAGAAATGAGACTGGTCTCTAATCTTAGTTTTATATTTGGTCCAGGTGACGGCACAAGACACATGTTTATGCTCCAATGTTTGTGTAACTTATTTGGAAACATTAACAATTTCAAAATCAATTATCTTTCAATAAACCTGTGTTTTTAGATTGAAGTCAACATAAAAAAAACTTAGAACCCCATTTGCCCACATACAGATTCTTCCATTACACCACAGTGTTAGTGACGGTGCACTTAGAATCATTTTGATTCACATTGCTCTCTGAGATCTTCTCATTCTCCCTCAGTGTCTATTCCAGAATCCACCTCATGCACTGACCTCTTGACCCATACAGTTCTTTTTGAGATTGTTTTATTCCTTTTTTTCAATATACACCTTTTTTACGTATAAGCGACTAGTGAGTTCTCGTGGGCAGTAATATGAATCCCATTAGAGCCCATCATCATCAGAACAGGCTCAATCAAACCGAGCCTGCAGTATTTTCATATTTGTCATGTTCGGTGGCTTTCAAAGTTCCCTTTTCATCTATTATCCCTTGTTTTCAATATACACCTTTTTTACAAATGAGCGACTAGTGAGTTCTTTTTGAGATTGTTTTATCCCTTTACTTCATATTATATGCCTTTAAACAAGTATCCAGATCAGATGGCACATCTGGTGTATTTATGGCGGAAAGGTAATTCCAACCCGTGTCAAATCGTGAACTGACAAACTCCTTGACTGGCACAGCATTTTACAAGACCCATATGACCCATTTACAAGTCCTTTCTGAGATCTTTAAACCCTTTCATCCACAGATACAAACAGTTTAGATCCAGATCAGCCGGCAAATCCGTGCCATCTGATTAGGATTAAAACTGTTCGCTTTTTTTATTCATTAGGTTATCTCTGAGCAAAATGCGACCAGTGCAGATCCTGATCAGACAGCACAAATGTGCTGGCTGATCTGGATCTACACTGGTCGCACATGCGTATAAAGCGTATATATGGAGGAAAGGGTTAAATACTTCCCCAAGCCAATGTGTACTTGTTTGTTCATATGAAAACAGATGGGGCAACAGTGAGGTTGGTGCACCCTAGAACCTGGTTTTAACCCTAAACTCCATATATACGCCTTTTTATGCATGTGCAATCAGTGTAGATCCAGATCAGCTAGCACATCCACGACATCAGATCTGGATCTGCACCTGTCGGATTCTGGTCAGAAATAACCTATTGAATCTAAAAGCGAACAGTTTAGATCTTGATCAGATGGCACAAATGTGCCGGCTGATCTGGATCTAAACTGTTCGCCCTTGCAATACAGGTGTATCTATGGAGGAAAGGGTTAACCCCAGTGGCAAGTCGTTTTGCAACTGACAGTTCCAAGGCCGTAACACCTCCGGTTCTCTTTTTCATTACCTGTTTGTTGTGTCTGGTTAAAACTGATCTTTTTATAAACCCATGCCTTCTTCTCTCTCTCTGCTTACTGGCTAGACACGGTGAGGCTGTGCTTTCTAAGTGTGGCTTTTCCTGACTAAGCATGTTTCACTTTATATAGCGATAGTTTTATCCAGTGCAAACAAAGTACATTTCAAAACCTTTATCTAATATGTAGAAACTCTACACCTAACAACTCCTCAACAAAAACTTTATGTAACAGATACAATACTGGGGTGATTCCCTCCTTTGTTATATTTCATTATTGTTTAATTAGAGCACATTTTAAGTAGTTTAAAGTAATTTTAAATGGAAATATATAAATTAGAAGTATCATATTTCATCACTTAGTGCAATAATGGTATAAATCATTCTTATTTTAATGGCACATATACCGTTCTTGCACTATGGTATCAATATTCAGAGGGAATAATTAACTTAAGGCTCTCTAATTTCTGCACAAGTCTAAATTGCACTAACTGCAAAACTATTCTATGGTGTATAGAATTATATATAATTGTTAGCACATAATACTAGCATGATCTTCAGGCTGTTTCAAAATATTTTTCACAGTAGTTTAAAATTGTATTCATTTAATTTCAGCATTATTTTTCAAGATTTTATTTCATTATTTAAGGAATGATTCTTATTTTGGTGCGGTTCATGCAGATTGGACGTGCACGCGAGAGCTGGCAAATCCATAAAGCGCGCTAGCGCTTTATGGTAAATTTGCCAGCTCTCGCGTGCACGTCCAATCTGCATGAACCGCACCAAAATAAGAATCATTACTTATATTTACATTTTATTCATTTTTTTTCTTTAAATAAACTTAAGTCGAACGCTTTCAAAAATTAGTATTAAGTGAAAAGGGGGAGTAATACGTGGGAGTTTTCAATAGTAACAGCCATTACGTTACTGATGTCATTACGGGTCATGCGGTTCATGCAAAATGAACCAAATTCTTTTAAACGAAGAAACCAATAGGAATGTAAATATTGTCATCATGGTATATTTTAATCAATATACTAATAACATAAAAAGATTACCCTACTGTTGAATCATTTTACTTTGTGATGGTTTCACTTTTGAATATTTCGCACTAGATAAAAGAAGCAAAATTAAACTCTAGCGAGATTTAAGCATAAAACAACTTGTCTTATTACCATGAAGCAACTTATCTTTAAGTTATAAGAAAAATATACATGAATTTATGTCTATGCATAAATTGTCATTCATAGTGTATGCGCAAATTTTCATCCCCACAAAATTAAATGTATTCAAATTCATTACAAAGTATCTGACTTTGTAATGTTCTGAAAATTATTGGATTGAAACTGTGGCCTCCATCTTTAGTTATTTTGGTAAAAATTTTATTACTTAGATTGATATTTTATGTCCTTAAGGCAATAGAAAAAAATATTTTAGATTCTCATCCCCGCCCGCCCCTGTCCAAAACCACCCGCCCCAAAAAAATTTATTGGTAAAAAAATCGGAACATATTTTGTTCCGGACAGAACGGGTTTTAGACCATCCCGGATATGGAAAAAAACATGGCCGACAATAATAAAATAAAATGTCATCATTTCAAAGCTTACCAATGGTGATAGTGTCACTATTTAAAACTGGTATGGCTTTTTAAGCAAGAATAGGCACCAACCTGCTACTTTTGTAAGTTGTTATCATGATTTTTGGAATAAATTGAAAAGATGGATGAATATTCTACACTAAAGGTTCTGGTAACTATAAATGCCATTTTCTCAAAATTTTATGTTAGTTTTTACTTCTGTTCTCAGGTATTTCGTAAAAAATAAAAATTAAAAAATGTCCACCCGCCCAAAATCCGGATGAGAATCTAATAATTTCTTTTCTTTGGCCTAACTTGTGTGAACAATGCACATCACAATTAAGATATTCCCTTATTAAAATACTATTTACAAAAACAAAAACATAAACAAAATTCATCAAAATTTCTGTCACGAAATAAATATAACAGACAATAGTTCTGTGCAATGTTACTGCGGTATAAGTAAGATTTTTTTTATTTCCTTGTGCACTTGGTAACTATGACACAGCAAAACTACTTACTACTCAACATTAACAAGGAAATTCTATCGTTTTAGGTTTCTCTGAGTGTTTTATGGTGTTTTAGTTTGTTGTTGTTATATTAATGGTATGACTATGACAAATTTGAACTAAAGTGAATAAAAAAAAACTCATTATGGGGTGCGTCACGGGAAAAGGTCCTTTCGGACGGTTGACGTCAATCCTTGAAATGACGTCATAAAGATGAGCAGACAACATTTATTATTATGCATTTCGCGGTAAAATACCATTTTATTAACAAAATGAGTAACAAAATCACTTTTAAGTTATGAGAAAATAATATATTATTGTAAGTTCTTTCTAAATATAGTAACAACTAAAATGTCACAAAATATGACCGAAGGAACCTTTTCCCGTGACGTGCCCCATATAGATTATTACTAGTGATTTGAATCTGGATTTATATTCCTCAGAAAAAAAAAACCAACATGTTTTTATTTTTTTATAAAACTAACAGTCTAACAGGTCATAACTGATTTCTTTAAAATCTGATTCTCAATTTTTTTTAAAAGATCACTGCCCATTCTACTGACTTAAGCATCTATGTGAACAGATGTTTCCACCTGGGCCAAAGATCAAATCAGCAGTCACCAACAGCATTGTTCATGCAGAAGATACATTCGAACTATTAAGTGAATAGGATAAGAACTTTTAAAGTTATATTTAACATTAAGTTTCACGTAAAAGTTGGGGGACTACCAGACGCTGTCGCAGCCACCGAAGTCACCGGACAATAGGCTCCCCATTTGTCTACCTGCTATTGCAGGTGACAAAAACACAGCTGTTTAGATGAAATGGGAATGGACAAACCGTTACTTATTAGTCAAATTTACGTAATCAAAAGGGTATTGGCAAACAACCCCATCCTTCTGCATCCTACTAAAAAATGGGGAAAATGCAGCTGTTCTATTACTAAACAAAGGTAATTTGGCAATGTTTACATTGGCGTGTTGACATTGGCATAACATGTAAACAATGAATAAATATTTTTATTGTTGTTTAAAACAAAGCGTGGAGCTCCCAATACTTGTCCAATTAGACGAATGGTCTAACACACAGTCAATTTGAAATGCAATGGTAGCAACGCTGTTATAGGTTGTAGGTTCGAAACATGTTTTTTTTACAATCTTTTTTTTTAAAATTTACAAAAAATTATTTCCGCGATAAAATAAAACTTGAGCATAATACATACAATACTTTGAAATAACTGCAATAAAACTTTAAAAAATACGAGGGTTGTATGATAAATTCGTGGACTTTTGTTATAGAAAGTACAAACAAACTCATCAAGATAATTTTTATATCGTCATAATCGCCAATTCATTGCAAACAAAGTACAGAAAACCGCTGGTCAATACATATAATAGTTTACAAATAACAAGAGTAAATACAAAGGCTATCAACGTGCACCGGAGCACGCCGTTAACAAAAGACGCTCACAACGTCTAAAACAAGAGGGCCATGATGGCCCTATATCGCTCACCTGACTACAAAAGTACTCTCAGCTTGTGGTTTCAGACAAGAAGATTTTTAAAGTTTTTCCTATACAAGTCTATGTAAAATGAAGTGACCCCTGGGGCGGGGCCAATTTTGACCCCAGGGAAATCATTTGAACAACCTTTGTAGAGTTCCACTAGAGGGTGCTAAGTGCCAAATATCTAAGCTCTAGGCCTTGTGGTTTCAGACAAAAGATTTTTAAAGTTTTTCCTATATAAGTCTATGCAAAATTAAGTGACCCCTGGGGCGGGGCCAATTTTGACCCCAGGGAAATAATTTGAACAAACTTTGTAGAGTCTATGTAAAATGAAGTGACCCCTGGGGCGGGGCCGATTTTGACCCCAGGGAAATAATTTGAACAAACTTTGTAGAGTTCCACTAGAGGGTGCTAAGTGCCAAATATCTAAGCTCTAGGCCTTGTGGTTTCAGACAAGAAGATTTTTAAAAATTTTCCTATATAAGTCTATGCAAAATGAAGTGACCCCTGGGGCAGGGCCAATTTTGACCCCAGGGAAATAATTTGAACAATCTTTGTAGAGTTCCACTAGAGGGTGCTAAATGCCAAATATCTAAGCTCTAGGCCTTGTGGTTTCAGACAAGAAGATTTTTAAAGTTTTTCCTATATAAGTCTATATAAAATGAAGTGACCATTGGGGCGGGGCCAATTTTGACCCCAGGGAAATAATTTGAACAAACTTTGTAGAGGTCCACTAGAGGATGCTAAATGCCAAATATCTAAGCTCTAGGCCTTGTGGTTTCAGACAAGAAGATTTTTAAAGTTTTTCCTATATAAGTCTTTGTAAAATGAAGTGACCCCTGGGGCGGGGCCAATTTTGACCCCAGGGAAATCATTTGAACAAGCTTTGTAAAGTTCCACTAGAGGGTGCTAAATGCCAAATATCTAAGTTCTAGGCCTTGTGGTTTCAGACAAGAAGATTTTTAAAGTTTTTCCTATATAAGTCTATGCAAAATTAAGTGACCCCTGGGGCGGGGCCAATTTTGACCTCAGGGAAATCATTTGAACAAACTTTGTAGAGTTCCACTAGAGGATGCTAAATGCCAAATATCTAAGCTCTAGGCCTTGTGGTTTCAGACAAGAAGATTTTAAAAGTTTTTCCTATATAAGTCTATGTAAAATGAAGTGACCCCTGGGGCGGGGCCAATTTTGACCCCAGGGAAATAATTTGAACAAACTTTGTAGAGTTCCACTAGAGGATGCTAAATGCCAAATATCTAAGCTCTAGGCCTTGTGGTTTCAGACAAGAAGATTTTTAAAGTTTTTCCTTTCGGTTGCCATGGCAACCAGAGTTCTGCATGGAATTGACTTCTATGAACAACTTTGGAAGAGCTTCATGCAAGGAACATTCCTGCCAAGTTTCAGCAAGATTGGCCCAGGAGTTCAGGAGAAGAAGTCGTTTGAAGAAAAAGTTGACGACACACGGACGGACGACGGACGACGGACATCAGGCGATCACAAAAGCTCACCAAGAGCACTTCGTGCTCAGGTGAGCTAAAAATCACATTAACAGCGAATGTTCATTTCTCAATGTAATCACCTCCAAGACGAATGCACTTTTCATGTCTTTTTATCCATATTTAATTCATCTGCAATTACTCTGTGCACAGTATTTAAAGACATATCGACATTTTCCGAAATTTCACGCACAGTAAGGCGACGGTCTTCATCAAGCAACGCCGTAACTTTCTCTTTAATTGACGTTGAAATCTTTTTTGGTTTCCGCTTCGGACATCATCTTCTAAACTTTCTCTACCCTTTCGATAGCGATCGTGCCATTTAAATACCAGAGATCTACAGCATGCTTCCCGAAGTTTTTCAAGCGTCTGTGTCGGAGTAAAACCTAGATTCACGCAAAATTTAATATTTGCAGGGACTTCGTGGTCAGTTTTTGACGTCATGCTTTTTAGACAACTTAGCTACAGTTTTTGCAATTGCTTTGTATGTTTATAACAAAGAGCGCTGAAAATTGACGGAAATGGTGTTCAGACGTCGCATAATCATGTGACAGATTCCCGTGAAAATTGACATTCGTATACATACTTTCATTATTGCATGTTTTCTGTATAAAACGTATAAAAACGGAGTGCTCCAGTAACCGTTACCATGGAACCGTTATAGCTATTTAATCATAGATTGTGATGCAAATATAAGTCATAATATATGATTTTAGGATAGCAGGCAGATTAAATTATAACGTGTGCAAAATACATGTATCTACGACACATATTAAAGTTTTAGCAAACAAAGTCCACGAATTTATCATACAACCCTCGTATATATAAAAAAATATTTCCTTAAAAGCCGTGTGTCAGTTTGAATCGAATCCGTGTCGAAAAAAAAAATCCTATGCCAGACAGATGCATAAACCACTGTGCTATCGAGGTGATGTGTTATAAATCGGCAATACAGTACTTTTAAATCGGCAAAACAGTACTTTTAACATGTAAATTTTGCCTCAACCCGTGTTAACATTCTATTAAATATTGTAAACATCGCCAATTTAGTGTGGTCAACCTATAATTAAAGGTGGGAATGGACAAACCTCTAATAAATGTTTGGTCTCCTCGTTCCTCTGGTACTTTCTAATGGCTTCCACTGCTTTAGGGTAATTGTTCACATAATCTTCATACACCTTGCAGTACACTACCTGTAATATCACACAAATATTGTTCTTTTTAAGAAAAAGTACACATTAATTTTTTTTAAGTTGGAGAAATATTTTAGCTGTTAAATTATCATGGTGGCTGAGGATTCACAGTCTTGAAGCTCTGTACTAACTCTTTGAGAAAGACCCTTTCTTGCAAGTGCATTGTACAGACAGAGTTTTCTTTGTTTAAGGCTGTTAGAATAAGTCACGGATGTGCCGGCTGATCTGGATCTGCACTGGTCACACACAGTTAAAAATGCATATATATGGAGGAAAAGATTAAGGCTGTTAGAATAAGTCAATTAGAAACCATTGTGATGCCGACCAAAAAATGACTCTTCAAAATACATGGGTGAAAGTTAGGAATTCTGGAAGCCTGAAATATTTTAAAGACAATCTCAATAAATATATTAAGCATTTTTATTATAAACTTCTTTATTTTCATTATACTTTAATTTGAATATGCAACAAAAAAGAATCTAAAAGGATGGAAAACTGTAAATCTCTCGTGACATTTGATGTAGAAGATATCTTGGCAGAGTTAAGATTTCCAATTGTGTCACAGGGTATTTTCAACCTGTGCCTTCAGAAAGTATGATAACCACATGCTAGAGGTTAAGGTAGAGACAATCTCATCCCAACAAACAACTCTTAGACTAGCATATGCTTACAATGCTTTGGTGAGGTACAGTAAAATTAATGATTTTTCATCTTTTGCTCCATAACATGCAAGACTATTTTCCTTGCATATCCAATTTATAAAAAATTGACAAAAATACAGCAAAAATACCAAGGAATTTTATTGAAATAAAATAATTTCTATATTTTTGTAACAGTATCAGGATAAAAATAAAGAAATATCATGTGTTTTTTTCCAGTTTGAAAGGAGAAATCCACTGGATTTCCCCGATACTTTCCCCATCAGGTTAAAAAGAATTTTTTAATCATATTTCAGTGCACTTAATCCATAATTAAACTATTTCCATTTCAAATTTTATTCACTTACTCAGTATAAAGTATAAAACTTATAACAAGCTGAACAAAATACTAACCAAATTCTTTACAGCGTTGGCAATCTTCTGATCGTCGGACCAATTCTTTACTTTTGCTGTCAATTCTCCGACAAATTCACGATGAATCTGGTAGAAATCATCCATTTTGTAGAATATTGTTGTCACATCTTCTATCGCCATAGCTTGCGGGCCTGGTCTAGACATTGCTATGCTTTGTAAGTAATGCTTTGCCTAGGATGAAAAGAAACAGTATCATTGCTTGTTCTCAAAATGTAAACATGCTGCTTGAGAATTTAAGAGCTTACTACACTCCTCCCAGCATGTTCATCGATAAAAAGAAAATTATCAAAATCTCATTGCCATAGCTAGCGGTCCTGGTCTAGACATTGCTATACTTTGTAAGTAATGCTTTGCCTAGGATGAAAAGAAACAGTATCATTGCTTGTTCTTAAAATGTAAACATACTGCTTGAGAATTTAATATTACACACAAAATATATAAACTTTATCAAAAATTCACACTTTATTTTTGATTCTTCGAACTCTTATTCTTTTTCAAGAAAAATACAGAACTTTTGTTATTCAAGTTTCATCCATTTTGCTTTTCAAAATGGTGGCAACTTAAATAACAAAATATCTGTATTTTTCTTGAAGAAGATCAAGAGTTCAAAAATGTGTATATAAAGAGTGAATATTTTATAAAGTGTATAACTGGCTTCCCTTTTGGAAGATTTATGTTTTTGTGAAAAAAATATAAATTTGTACACAAGTTTTTTTCAGCCAAGCTTGCCAGAATCATATAATTTGGATGAGCTTATATTCAAGGGCATACAATATCTTGGTGTTCTGTTAGAAACTATTTCCGTGGGTTCTTATGTTCCAGGATCTCAATTGTTTCCTTTCCTCCATTCATACACCTTTTTCGGGTGGGCAAACAGTTTAGATCTAGATCAGCCGGCACATCTGTACCATCTGATCAGGATCTAAACTGTTCGATATTTGATTTGTTAGGTTATTTCTGACCAAACTGCAACCAGTGCAGATCCTGATCAGTCAGCAAGGATGTGCCATCTGATCTGGATCTACACTGGTCACACATGTGTAAAAAGGCATATTTATGGAAAAAAGAGTTAAACTACCTTTAAGTCCAATTCCTGATTTTGTGGTGGTTTTATATTCATTGATCGATCCACCACGAAATTCACAAAAATTAGTACCCACGAAAATTAGTACCCTATGAAAATTAATACACCACGAAAAATTAGTACCCCACGAAAATTAGTACCCTATAAAAATTAATACACCATGAAAAATTAGTACCCCACGAAAATTAATAATTTCAAGTCCATAGATCTCTTTAATGATCTACATGAATAAACTCAGGGATTAATCCACAACAATTACCAGTTAAGCATGTTTAATACCAACTCTTTAAAAAAAGCTTCCTTCTCTTCAAAGATCACAGTCAAGTTTTCAATACAGTGTTTTAATAGATTTTCTTTTTAACTAATTCATGAATAAACAAGTACTTACACAAATGATTTACATAAAAATACAGGTAAGTGAATTGAAAGAGGCATGTGCCAGCTGATCTGGATCTAAACTGTTCTCCCATGCACAATAAAGGTGTATCTATGGAGGAAAGGGTTAAAAAGCTCCCTTTTCTTAGAAGATCACAGTCAAGTTTTCCAGAAAGTGATTTAATAGATTTTAACCTTAACCTTTCTCTTTAACTTATTTATCAATAAACAAGTAGCTGAAGAAAAAGAGTTAAATCAATATTTGAAAGAGGCATAACTCAAAAAAAAGTAAATCATAATGTTTATAACAGTTTGACTACTATTATGGCGATTATGATGTACTTTTGCGATTTTTAGACAATTATCTGATTAGTTAAAAATGTTGCTGATAAAAGCATGTTTTATTTCCGATATTATATTATTACCTTAACTAACTGTTCTATAACATGCAGGTATGATTTCTCGCTTTCAAGTATTCCTTTCACCACCAGATGGCGCATGTGCAGCTGTTCTGTTCGATACTTCAACTGAGCATCAGCTTTCAGGGTCTCTTCGATATCATTGTTGCTGTCAAGCTGAAAGAATAATATTCATATAAACTTGAAACTTGAAACTTGTTTATTTTCTGAAACGCCTATTTCTACATAAACATATTCAATGGCGTTGTACATATAGGCACACATAATTATACACAGTACATATAAGCAACACATAATTATATGTAGTTACAGAAAACAGTAAACAGTAAAAACATAAACATAATATGAAACAACATCACAATCATATCATGATGTATGATGTATATCTATGAGTAATACGTAGAAATCCAATGTAAAGCAATTGCAGGGAACGATAAATCCAATGCCAGTTTCTCACAGGCTACCACTTAGCGTCTTTCAGGCAACCAAAACAATCTAAGGACTGTCTGTTGGTACACGTAAAAATTCCCTAAACGTAAGCCTGGTTATAAAACACTTCCACAAATAGACAAGTGCTTTCTAAACAACAATCATAGTTCAGTGCACTCCTATCCGCCTGCAGCTGATTAGCATTACCAACTTCAGGTGCCATTATTTTGCTCTGGCGTCATTACGTGGCTCAGACGCAGCACAAACAGTATCAATACTATCTGTAATTGAGACAAAAATCATTCGCTTTGTAACTCCATGAATACTTAGTAAACATTACCTTGTGATATCCAGGGTGAAAAAGTTAAAAAATACTCGAACTTCATGTTGTAAAATTTATGAATAATTTATTTTTTTTAATTTATAAAAATAACGTTTGACAATGTTTAGTTCTGAAAATATTACCTGAAAATTCTCACAAGCCCAATCAGTCTACAGTAAACTCAAAGCTTGATACACCTGTGATAACATTTAATTTGGTGGGGACAAATTTTCGCACAAAAGCTATTATAATAAATGATATATTGGTATAAGTTTTTTTGTGCAAAACTATTTTAATATCATGTTTAATTCACACATAGCATAGTGGGGAAGATACTTATTTTAACTCATGCCATATAAATATGACCAAATTATTGTTAAACAGAACCTTTTTTTTCACAGACTACCATTGAAATAGTTATAGTCAAATTAAGCCAATCTTAAACCACTCACTATATGCTTGTGACGTCAAAACATCTTTTATAAAGATGCCATAAAACCTATATACCATCATAACGCAAAGCCTTGGGCCAACCTAATTGGGACACCCTTATTATTATTTTTTGGGACCCTAAATATTGGGACACAAAAATGTTTAATTACTTTTAGAGATTCTAAGACAGTGTGGTTATGGTAGTCAATGCTACTATTATGTTCCATTTACCTGGTCATCGTTACTGTAGACACTGGACGTATCATCGTCTTCATAAATAGTAGGTTGTCCCTCCATACTGTCATTTCTGTGAAAATCTGGGTTGCCATCTACGGTCATACATGCTGAAAAAAAAATACCATTACCATGGAACAAAATTGACAAGATGCTGCAATGCACAAAACCAGATTTTCATCTTAAATTGTAAGTGAAAAGGGGGCATAACTCTGACAAAATACAGTCAAGAGTTATGAAACTTGTCCTAATTATTGCTATTGTGATGGGTTTTTTCAAAGCTTTACCTTCAATAGTTTCTGAGAAAAAGTGAAAAAAACAAACTTAATGAAATGTTGATACGCTCCCACTTAATGACATACCCAAATCTAATAAGCAGGGTTTCCCAAAGAAAACCTGGTTAAAAAAAAATAAATTGAAACACAGTGACAATTAAATTGAATATTATTCCTTTAGTCGATGGGATTATGCTGCTATCCTATGGATTATGCTGCTATCCTATGGATTATGCTGCTATCCAATGGATTATGCTGCTATCCTATGGATTATGCTGCTATCCTATGGATTATGCTGCTATCCTATGGATTATGCTGCTATCCTATGGATTATGCTGCTATCCTATGGATTATGCTGCTATCCTATGGATTATGCTGCTATCCTATGGGCAAGCAGGGCAGATCAAGATCAGCCAGCACATCTGTGCCGTCCTAACAGTACCTACACAGTTCACTCTGGATTCGTTAGGTTATTTCTGACCATGAAAGCAACCTGGTGTAGATCCAGATCAGATGGCATGGCTGTTCCAGCTAATTTGGATCTACACTAGTAACAAATGTGACCAGAGTAAAGGGTACCAGGAGATCTGTACCAGCAAAGTTGTGCTAAAATGTTGATTTGTACAGGAAATTATAAAATATAACAGAGATTACTTCTTTACAAAAGGTTAATAAAGTTTTCTCTCGGCAAAACAATATACTCGTATGCAGTAATATCAGACCTGTTAATTCTTCAGTTCCAGGTCAATTACCAGTAACTCTTTCCTCCATATAATGCATTTTTTACAAATGTGTGACCAGTGTAGATCCAGATCAGCCGGCACAATCATCCTTGCCAGCTGATCAGGATCTCCACTGGTTGAATTTTGATCAGAAATAACAAAAAAAATCAAAAAGCGAACAGTGCAGATTCAGATCAGATGGCCAGATGAGCCTGCTGATCTGGATCTACACTGTTCGCCCACGCAATTAGGCGTGTTTTTTGAAGGAATTTAGGCTTAATACTTAAATCAATACAATGCTCATTAACATTGTTTAAAACATTTTTAGCATTATATATTCACATGTGAGCTTCTATCTGGATTTTAGGAAACTTAAAATTAATAATTAGAATATTTATATGAAATCTGAGCATCAATGTGGAAAGAATGGATAATTATTACTTTAAAATCTGTCTTAAAAGATCATTAAATGAAAATTTAAAAGTGGTCTTTGAAGGCAAGTGGTCATTGTTCAAAGACCAATTTGCTCTTTAAATAGTCTGTGGTCTTTAACCACAGGTGGTCCTTAGCACAGGGCATATGATTTCAATATATTGCTAAATCTGTGGTCTTTATCCGCAGGTGGTCTTTGATTACAGGTGGTCCTTAGCACAGAGGATATGATTTCAATATATTGCTCTTTAAACAGTCTGTGGTCTTTATCCGCAGGTGGTCTTTGATTACGGGTGGTCCTTAGCACAGGGGATATGATTTCAATATATTGCTCTTTAAACAGTCTGTGGTCTTTATCCGCAGGTGGTCTTTGATTACAGGAGGTCCTTAGCACAGGGGATATGATTTCAATATATTGCTCTTTAAACAGTCTGTGGTCTTTATCCGCAGGTGGTCTTTGATTACAGGAGGTCCTTAGCACAGGGGATATGATTTCAATATATTGCCTTTTAAACAGTCTGTGGTCTTTATCCACAGGTGGTCTTTGATTACAGGTGGTCCTTAGCACAGGGTGGACTATATGTTGAATATGGGTTCATTCCCTGATAAAACAGCCATAGCACAAGTATTTTCTTAAGACCAGGAGATATTAACAGCTGAACTGTTTTAAACACTTAAGGATTAAATGCATCTGTATTAAACAATTTTCACTTATCCAGTTTTGTTGACTGGTATATAAAATTTGGCTCAAATTTCTATTAACTTATTTTATTGATGGCAGAAGTTATTTTTGGTGCAAGGGTAATGCCTGGTCAATACATTGAAGATAATGGTTTAAATTTCTTCTATATTTAGAACAGTTACTACAATATGTCCAGGCTCGCATACAATCTTATCAAACAAATCCTTAACAACAGACTGGTTTATTCTAGTTCACACAAACAAACAATATCAAACGTTGGTGACAAATAACGAATATAACCATGAAAATTGTAACTTTGAAAACTTATCAAGGACTGTTAAATAGACGAAATTTTTTTTGGATTATACAGTTTTTGTGAACATTGTTTTCAGCATTTTGCAATTGAACACAAATCGTTAAACAATATCAAACGTTGGTGACAAATAACGAATATAACCATGAAAATTGTAACTTTGAAAACTTATCAAGGACTGTTAAATAGACGAAATTTTTTTTGGATTATACAGTTTTTGTGAACATTGTTTTCAGCATTTTGCAATTGAACACGAATCGTTAAACAATGGCAACAGGAGGTTTGAGTGATATAGAAAAAGGTACTGACGAAACCTTTGACTTTCTGTGTTCAATGTGCCAAGGGCAAAATAAGAACATGGAAGGAGAATACTTTTGTGCTGACTGCTCGGATTATTATTGTTCTAGTTGCATCAAAGTCCACGATGTTGTTCCTGCGTTAAAGAACCATAAGACCCTGAACAAGGCACAGTTCAAGCCGTCATCAAGCGTACAGTTTCCAGCAGTACCCACAGAGAGATGTAGAGTACATGGCCACAAGCCTGTGGATATGTTCTGTCGACAACATGACTCGGTGGGATGTGCCACCTGCATGGTGGTTCAGCACAGGTAAATGCAATCAGATTTTTCACTAACATTTCTAAATAATGATAATGTTTTATTAAAATATAACTGTATAATGGACAGTACAGAAGCTAAGACAAAAATTACCATACACCACCATTGGAACCCCCACCCCAACACCCCCCCCCCCCCACCACCACCACCATTATTGCAACACCTACTAAGACAAAATGAAATTCTTTCTTTTATTTATGCAAAGGGTTAATTTACAGTTTATTAATATATCCAATTTTAATGTAACTATTATACTTCTATGCAAATATTTACACTTTAATTTAGGAGTAAAAATTTGGCAAACTATTATGCCCATGATCGCATTTGAATATGGGGCACGTCACGGGAAAAGGTACCTTCGGTCATTTTTAATGATTTTTGGTTTTTACTAAATTTAGAAAGTATTTACAACTATAAATCAATTTCTTACAACTAAAATCTGATTTTATTACACGTTTTTGACAATAAAATGGTATTTTTTACCGCCAAATACCGGGTACATAAACAATAATGTCGTCTGCTCAACTTTATGATGTCATTTCAAAGATTGACGTCAACTGTCCGAAGGTACCTTTTCATGTGACACGCCCCATATGGGTAAATTGTAACCTTTTATCACTGATCTGAAAATAAAACATTTCCAAGCATTATTTTGAAGGATTCTGTTCGTCTTTGAAATACTATCATTCCTGGTAAATCATTGAAAATTTTAAATAGTGAAGCAGAAGTGAAAAAATCCTTCAAAACTCCCCTTTGAGCAATAAAAAAGGGAAAATCATGTATATAAAAACTTTTACAGTAAATGTTACATATCAAGTATGGTTGAGTCCTGGTGTGGCAGGATTGATCTTTAGAAAGCTTCAAATGTTGTTTTTTTCTTTACAGTAACTGTCAAGACAAGTTCTATGTTCCTGACTTCATCAAACAAAACACCACAGCTACCAATCCAGAGGAGATAAAAGAACAGTTAGATTCCTTAGCTGACAGTCTGGCTGAAATTCTGGGAGAATTAAATAAAGACAAGGAAAAGCTCAAGAGTAGCAAGGAGCATTCATTGAAACAGATCAAGAAATGGAGAATCGAGATCAACGAAGAGCTTGACAAACTTGAAAAGAATACTAACCAAAACCTTGAGCAAAGATTTCAGTATCTGACTAATAAGATTGAATCTAATTTGAAAGAACTTCAAGTTTTAACTAACAACATACAGCCCTTACACAACAACTTGAAGTCTGCCCGGGGCAACATGGCGCAGATGTTTGTCAGTATCAAGACTGCCAATGCTGTTGCTTCCCTTGTTCAAAAGAAAGTCGACACAACCAAAAATAATCTTGTTTCCACCAAAATATCATTCATCCCTCACCAAAAAATTCAGTCTCTCCTGGATGAGATACAGGCTCTTGGAGACATCAGTCTAACAGAAAATCTCAGGTTCAAGCCTTCACCAATGTTTCAGTCTCTCTTGAAGGAGAATTTACAAGCTCTTGGAGACATCAGTCTAACAGAAACACTTCAATTCAAGCCTACAGCACCAAGTTCCTTACTACAAGTAACCAAGACTCAGCCCAGCTATACATCCTCTAAAGCACTGCCAACAACCGCCTCCTTACCACCAGAAACCAAGACCCAAGCTGATCAGCAATCCAATGAGAGTCAAACAGAAACACTCCAATTCAAGCCTACAGCACTAAGTTCCTTACCACAGGTAACCAAGACTCAGCCCAGCTATACATCCTCTAACGCACTGCCAACAGCCGCCTCCTTACCACCAAAAACCAAGACCCAAGCTGATCAGCAATCCAATGAGAGTCAAACAGAAACACTCCAATTCAAGCCTACAGCACTAAGTTCCTTACTACAAGTAACCAAGACTCAGCCCAGCTATACATCCTCTAAAGCACTGCCAACAGCCGCCTCCTTACCACCAGAAACCAAGACCCAAGCTGATCAGCAATCCAATGAGAGTCAAACAGAAACACTCCAATTCAAGCCTACAGCACTAAGTTACTTACTACAAGTAACCAAGACTCAGCCCAGCTATACATCCTCTAAAGCTTTGCCAACAGCTGCCTCCTTACCACCAGAAACCAAGACCCAAGCTGATCAGCAATCCAATGAGAGTCAAACAGAAACACTCCAATTCAAGCCTACAGCACTAAGTTCCTTACTACAAGTAACCAAGACTCAGCCCAGCTATACCTCCTCTAAAGCACTGCCAACAGCCGCCTCCTTACCACCAGAAACCAAGACCCAAGCTGATCAGCAATCCAATGAGAGTCAAACAGAAACACTCCAATTCAAGCCTACAGCACTAAGTTCCTTACTACAAGTAACCAAGACTCAGCCCAGCTATACATCCTCTAAAGCACTGCCAACAGCCGCCTCCTTACCACCAGAAACCAAGACCCAAGCTGATCAGCAATCCAATGAGAGTCAAACAGAAACACTCCAATTCAAGCCTACAGCACTAAGTTCCTTACTACAAGTAACCAAGACTCAGCCCAGCTATACATCCTCTAAAGCACTGCCAACAGCCGCCTCCTTACCACCAGAAACCAAGACCCAAGCTGATCAGCAATCCAATAAGAGTCAAACAGAAACACTCCAATTCAAGCCTACAGCACTAAGTTCCTTACTACAAGTAACCATGACTCAGCCCAGCTATACATCCTCTAAAGCACTGCCAACAGCCGCCTTCTTACCACCAGAAACCAAGACCCAAGCTGATCAGCAATCCAATGAGAGTCAAACAGAAACACTCCAATTCAAGCCAACAGCACTAAGTTCCTTACTACAAGTAACCAAGACTCAGCCCAGCTATACATCCTCTAAAGCACTGCCAACAGCCGCCTCCTTACCACCAGAAACCAAGACCCAAGCTGATCAGCAATCCAATGAGAGTCAAACAGAAACACTCCAATTCAAGCCAACAGCACTAAGTTCCTTACTACAGGTAACCAAGACTCAGCCCAGCTATACATCCTCTAAAGCACTGCCAACAACCGCCTCCTTACAACCAGAAACCAAGACCCAAGTTGATCAGCAATCCAATGAGAGTCAAACAGAAACACTCAAATTCAAGCCTACAGCACTAAGTTCCTTACTACAAGTAACCAAAACTCAACCCAGCTATACATACTCTAAAGCACTGCCAACAGACGCCTCCTTAACACCAGAAACCAAGACCCAAGCTGATCAGCAATCCAATGAGAGTCAAACAGAAACACTCCAATTCAAGCCTACAGCACTAAGTTCCTTACTACAAGTAACCAAGACTCAGCCCTGCTATACATCCTCTAAAGCACTGCCAACAACCGCCTCCTTACCAGCAGAAACCAAGACCCAAGTTGATCAGCAATCCAATGAGAGTCAAACAGAAACACTCCAATTCAAGCCTACAGCACTAAGTTCCTTACTACAAGTAACCAAGACTCAGCCCAGCTATACATCCTCTAAAGCACTGCCAACAACCGCCTCCTTACCACCAGAAACCAAGACCCAAGCTGATCAACAATCCTATGTCCAGTCCAAGCTTTCCTTACTACAGATCAAAGGCAACAAGAGATACAACGTGGAAGTGAAATCTGACAGAGAGACATGTAACATCTGCAGTGCTTGTACACTTCCTGATGGAACCATTATCCTTGCTGACCGTAATAACAGAAACCTAAAATGTCTTGACAGTTCTTCCTTCACTGTCACAGACTATTGTTATGTGCCTAAAAATCCATGGCAAGTGTGTGCTATCACTGACCAGGAAGTTGCAGTAAGCTGTGACTGGAGCAGGCTAATACAGTTTGTGTCTGTAGGAGGGACAATGAAGAAGACCAGGCAGATAAGCACTGAGTTTGTCTGTGCAGGTTTAGCCTATTCTGATGGGAAGCTGTTTGTGTCTGACATGTTCACATCAGTGTATGTGTACTCTGTGTCTGGAACCAAACAGCAGCAGTTCAGCAAGGACAAGTCTGGACAGCAGATATTCTCTTGTATCAGAAGTCTGGCTGTCAGCAGTGATCTCTCTAAGATCTATGTTACTGACTGGAATAAAGGTCTAATCATTCTAGATAGAACTGGTGAGCTTTTTGGACAGTTTAATGGTGGAGAACTGAAGACAGCCACTGAGGTTTGTCTAGACAAGAATGACAGTGTTCTTGTCTGTGGACTTAACTCTAAGAATGTGATACAGTTTGGTCCTGATGTTAAGCTTCTGGGTGAAGTTCTAAAAACTGATAAACATTGTCTGACTGTATGCTATAACAAGGATAAGACAAAACTCATTGTAGGACTTGAATTTACAGATGAAATTCAAGTTTACAGCATATAACTATGCACAAACATGAAGATAAAGTCAAAGAATATTATTTAAAAATCTTAACTACACTTTATTATATTTGAATATCATATCACTTATATTTGAATTTCATATTCTACATTTGAATTTCATATCTTATATTTGAATATCATATCTTATATTTGAATTTCATATCCTATATTTGAATTACATATCCTACATTTGAATTTCATATGTTATATTTGAATTTCATATCTTATATTTGAATTTCATATCTTATATTTGAATTTCATATCTTATATTTGAATTTCATATCTCAACCAAGCAGTCCATTCAGTTCTCATCGGGATGTTTCACACAAAGTTAACTAACAGTGAACAGTGTAGACCATTATCAGACTACCTGGATGCACAGGCTGATCTGGGTCTACACTGGTTACAAATGTTACATACAGTGTGCTAAGTGTTTCAATACAATTTCAACCTTCTAACATTTTCCAGAATAGCACATTATATTGTCTGATTGGCTAATTAGAGTCATGTGACAGTGTATCATTTCTCTATGAAACAGTTATATATATTCAGGCAGCTCCAGAATAGCACATGTCTGAATGACTTAATTAGGATCATACGACAGTGTATCATTTCTCTATGAAACAGTTATATATATTCAGGCAGCTCCAGAATAGCACATGTCTGAATGACTTAATTAGGATCATATGACAGTGTACCATTTCTCTATGAAACAGTTCAGGCAGCTCCAGAATAGCACATGTCTGAATGACTTAATTAGGATCATACGACAGTGTATCATTTCTCTATAAAGCCGTTATATATATTCAGGCAGCTCCAGAATAGCACATGTCTGAATGACTTAATTAGGATCATACGACAGTGTATCATTTCTCTATGAAACAGTTATATATATTCAGGCAGCTCCAGAACAGCACATGTCTGAATGACTTAATTAGGATCATACGACAGTGTATCATTTCTCTATGAAGCAGTTATATATATTCAGGCAGCTCCAGAATAGCACATGTCTGAATCACTTAATTAGGATCATACGACAGTGTATCATTTCTCTATGAAACAGTTATATATATTCAGGCAGCTCCAGAATAGCACATGTCTGAATGACTTAATTAGGATCATACGACAGTGTATCATTTCTCTATGGAACAGTTATATATATTCAGACAGCTCCAGAATAGCACATGTCTGAATGACTTAATTAGGATCATACGACAGTGTATCATTTCTCTATAAAGCAGTTATATATATTCAGGCAGCTCCAGAATAGCACATGTCTGAATGACTTAATTAGGATCATACGACAGTGTATCATTTCTCTATGAAACAGTTATATATATTCAGGCAGCTCCAGAATAGCACATGTCTGAATGACTTAATTAGGATCATACGACAGTGTATCATTTCTCTATGAAGCAGTTATATATATTCAGGCAGCTCCAGAATAGCACATGTCTGAATGACTTAATTAGGATCATACGACAGTGTATCATTTCTCTATGAAACAGTTATATATATTCAGGCAGCTCCAGAATAGCACATGTCTGAATGACTTAATTAGGATCATACGACAGTGTATCATTTCTCTATGAAACAGTTATATATATTCAGGCAGCTCCAGAATAGCACATGTCTGAATGACTTAATTAGGATCATACGACAGTGTATCATTTCTCTATGAAACAGTTATATATATTCAGGCAGCTCCAGAATAGCACATGTCTGATTGGTTTATTAGATTCATGTGGCTGTGTATCATTTCTCTGCAGCTCAGATTCAAGCGCGATGTAATAATACGCGCAAATCGCAACCACAGAACTAATAAATGAGAAATACAGAAAGTTATCGAACGTTGATATGATAAGAACTGAATTAAGTTTTTCTGTGTTTCATTAATGTGTGGACTGGCAGAATGGTTATACCTTATTTTTACATAACAACCTTCTTTTTATGTGTAAATTAGATGTAGATATGGAGAAAAAAAGTGTATTAAAGTCAAATTGCTTGTATTATGTCTGTATTATTTTATAGTAATAATTGTATCTACTTAAGGAATGATTCTTATTTTGGTGCGGTTCATGCAGATTGGACGTGCACGCGAGAGCTGGCAAATCCATAAAGCGCGCTAGCACTTTATGGTAAATTTGCCAGCTCTCGCGTGCACGTCCAATCTGCATGAACCGCACCAAAATAAGAATCATTACTTATATTTACATTTTATTCATTTTTTTCTTTAAAAAAACTTAAGTCGAACTCTTTCAAAAATTAGTATTAAGTGAAAAGGGGGAGTAATACGTGGGAGTTTTCAATAGTAACAGCCATGACGTTACTGACGTCATTACGGGTCATGCGGTTCATGCAAAATGAACCGAATTTTTTTAAACGAAGAAATCAATAGGAATGTAAATATTTGCTTGTAATGTCTGCATTAATACTAATAATTGTATCTACATGTAATTATGCTTACCTATTTTGCGTAGAAAGAAAATAAAATTATGTACATACTGGCACCTTTATTCTTTGTCAAAAATGTTAATAAAGATTTATAGAAGATCTTTGCATGCCGGTCTCATAGTCATTACATATTAGTTTTCTACTAGTTTTCTGTATATGCATGTGTAAAGCTCACATCACCTCAAACACATATAAATAAATCTCAGAAAATAAGAGTTAACTTTTAATCAAATTCTCAAGGAACACGAAACATAAAACTGCATCAGAATAATTTGAGTGTTAGATAATGATTCAATGATCCTGTTATAATAAAGTATGGTAAAATTCCTTTTAAACACCCGTGCGGGCATTATATTTTCTGAAAGGGGGTGGGGTGCTTATATTTATTTATACCTATTAATTATTTTTATTCTTATATTAGATTCTGAAGGATATTGGATAATAAATAATTGGATTAGCTTATTGTTTCTTAAAAACTTGCATCGATGCTTTTATTAGGGGAGGGGCAATTTAAAAGGAAATTTACAGTACTTTAAAATCATCAATTTACTTGCTCATTGTGTTACTTTAAGGTGAACTATTATGGTTAAAAAATTACAAAATGAAACACAGTAGAATTGAAGTGAATATGAACCCTTGAGTCCATGGGACATGGATGCTATCATATGGGCAAACAGTGCAGATCCAGATCAGCTACCATATGGGGCACGACACGAGAAAAGGTATCTTCGGTCATTTTTTGTGATATTCTAGTTTTTACTAAATTAAGAAAGAACTTACAACTATAAATCAATTTCTTATAACTAAAATGTTATTTTGTTACATATTTTGACAATAAAATGGTATTTTTGCCGCGAAATGCGTAATAAATAATGTTGAACGCTCAAATTAATGACGTCATTTCAAAGATCGACGTCAACTGTCCGAAGGTACCTTTTCCCGTGACGCACCCCATATCTGGGCCATCTTAACAGTACCTTGACTGTTCACTCTGGATTGGTTAATAATATTTCTGAACAAGAAGCAACCTGGTGTAGATCCAGATCAGAAGGCATGGATGTTCCAGCTAATTTGGATCTACACTAGTAACAAATGTGACCAGAGTACAGTACTTAAAATCACGAAATTGACAAACTAAACGGAGTGGAAATGGAAATGAAACGCTTTTCACTCTATGTTGAAACAGAAACGAAATGGAAACGGAACGCTTTCGAAATGGAAACGCAACGGAGCGCTAAAAACGGTAGAAACGGAATAATTGGAACGCTAGAAACGGCCCGCTTATTTATAGTAGCGTTTTTATCGTTTCTAGGTCACCCGATTATTTATAGTAACGTTCTAACCGTTTCTTTGTACGAAATTAATTGTAACGAAAATAATAGTTGTCGAAATGACGCTTCGTGGGACACTTGTTTCAAGTAATGATCTGTCTAAATATTTACCATTACTCAGCGCTGATCGAGCAATTGTTACTCTTTTATCAAAAGATTAGACATTTCGCTCCATGTATATGCATTATATTTTTCACTTGAACCTTTGTTTATGCTTGCACGTTTTTGATAGATCTCTGAAAGATGTGTTTTTTTATTTGTTTTATAGCTTTAAAACGCGATATTGAAGAGATCTAGAAAAAAGTGCGCACAACGCAACATTATTTTATTTCTTGCGTCGGGGATTCAGAAATGAAAAACAAAATACTATGTTGCAATGGTTTATTTTACTCATAGGAAAAAACATCAACTGCCCTTTGGAAAATAATGCTTTCAGGAATTTAACATTCCTCATTAAATATGAACTACAATCAAACACCGACAATAATATCAGATTTCTGAATATTTGGAGGTAAAAACCACGTGATTTGTTAAAAAAAACAAGTTGTTTGCTCGCCGAATAAATCATAAATATATGACGTAAAATACATATGACGTACAATGAAACGTTAACAATACGTCAGACGTGTGCAGTTAAAAAGACATGATTTGCACGAGATGCACGCTTCTTGCGCGAAGCACGTGAAAGGTTTCGTCGTGGGTGGTGTTTGTGTTCTGTTTTAGTTTAGGTCCAAGAACGATTCGCATGAATGACATGATGCTTGCGATCAGAATTATGCATTTATCGGTCACAGATAGAAAATATTGCTTCCAACATTCAATTATTTAACAGATATCACAAAAATTTAAACAATTGTTTTGAAACTGAACGTTTCAAATTTAGATTTTGTCGAATCCTTTCTGCACTGAAAAGGCTTTCAATTATCAATAACTAAAAATAATGTACGATTTTTACATTAGATTTCACTGGCGGTGATCTTTGACCTGTAGTTACTGATCTTGTTGTTTATTTTTAGTTTCCAAATAAGTGTACGGCACACGAAAAATAAACATTTAATAAAATTTAATTTAAATATGGTCCAATATTTATTACAAGTTGCGTTTCGTATAAATATAATTATTCAGCAATATCAAGTTTCGAAAAAATGATCTCCCTTTGAATAATCAACAGTAGGCACTTTCCCGTTAGTCAAGAAGAGGTTATCTCCCGTGGACATTGTACGATTATTGTTTTGTTGTTGTTTATACGCCTTTCCAATAATTCGATGAATTTATTTGGTTACCTCCCCTGTCCAGTCACGTGACTGCTTTACAGGAAAAATGATTGCGCGCTGTAATAAAGTAATAGGGAATATGTTCCTACAACTTTCATTTTTATCATAAAATTATTTTTTGAAAAATGTATTTTCTCTTTGAATTAGTAATAATACATCAGCGTCATGATATTTTTGAAAATAATTGATTAAACAATCAGGTTTCTGACTAAAAGTGTCAATTCATTATTCCTCGCAATAAACACTAAACGACTTGAACTAACAAACAGTCGCAGTGTTCTCTTCACGGCTTAATTGAGTCTCGTTTCCGGATTAGCGTGTCTATTCAACTACTGACATCATGTTGTGATTATGTCGGCGGCGATTGATTTTGAAGGCGGCATGCCATAAACATGTCAAACTGTCTCGCACACGGGGTCATCTGTCAATTACTTAAAGGGGCAGATATCATTGACCAATAGAGATCGTGTAATTTCTGTTTGCAAGGTATCTACACCTCCCAATTCTTAAGTATTTCGGAGTCCTTTAACTACTGGATGTGCCAACAAATGTATTTGATTTAGCACTTAAATGGATTCTTAATCAACATATTAACGACACGTTAGAGAAACAAAAGCCGTCAATAAGAAACAAATCTTGTCAAAACATTTTATATATGTTTAATTAAGAGTTTGGGCTTTTATGCCAAAATTACAATCTGTCAAACCTAAGAAATCTAAATTGGATATTCAACCATATTGTGATATAAATATTCCCATCTTTTTGGAAGCCGGCATCTAAATCCTTGGATTTTATTCTACGAATGATACTTCTACAACAAACAATCAGATTACCGATCCTGTTTTATTTCAAGACAGAATCAATCATATTTGCTTGTGAAGTATACGTAACATTTTAAATATTCAAATTATTTATTCGTTGACCATAAACGCCTTAAATTTTTAGGACAATTCTATTGTTCAAATGTGTAAGTATGAACAAATTCAGATTGTATTTTTTGTCTACAGATCATGTAACCAGATGTTGACATATCACGATTTCCGGATAATAGCGCAATACTAGCCTTAGCAATTTGCAACATTTACACCAGTAAAATATATTTTCAGCAGAAAAGATATTAAGAAGAAATTGTTGTAGATAATTGGTAAAATTAATGCTTATGTTTGTCCAAATTGCGTTTCATACTGCCTACTATCAACAAGAATGGTACATGTTCTTAAATCATTAAAAGTCTAATTATCTAACAAATAGTAAACATAAAAAAGTCTGGCTAGAATAACAGACCAGCAACTTATTTTTTCACCGCCGGCGACGAACGCAGACCTGCAAAATAGCGGATAAGGTTAGATATTATGTGCTTAAGCCATTAGCCCGATCGTTCAGCTATCCTGCAGAGCCTCGTTTTGGATTGATTTTCTGTCGCGGGAAGTAACTCGTACAGGACTGCGAAACTGTTTATTGGAAAGGCGTATACTGAACAAATATCCAATGTAACTCTATAAAGCTTAGTTACTTTGTACTTGTAGTAAATTGCAACACTGAATTTACATAAGCGTGATTGTATGAAATATTTGTTTCTAAAGTTTCAGTTTCTAAACAAACTACTTTTCGAATACGCATGCATGCTTCAAAAACAAAACAAAACGCAACAATAGCTCATTGCACTTGCATCTTACTCAGATATTTAAATTAATATGAAGTGAATTTAAATTAATGTCCCGGTGGATAGTGAACGATAGATATCAGTCGTTATCGGGACGCTCGTGGGGTTACACCACCGGAGCTATATAGTTTAGCACCTAAATGATTAAGATGTTTCGCTTTATTTTTTCTCAATAATGTAAAATCTTCATAACACAATAACGTTTACAATGTTGTTAGAAATACAATGGTAAATACACTCTAAGGCATGATTATCGTGCAGACAATGTTCTTTAATCATTTTAATCCTGGCGTCAGCTAGAGTCATGTATACGGACGTGTGTCCTGCGTTGGGAATTTGCGGGAACTTAATATGAATCTTAAATATCGTTTTTGATAGTGATTAATATTATTCTGATGTAAAATGTTTAAAATCACTCAAAATTACCAATGCAAAGTGATGCTTATAGTTCAGTTAATTTATTTAATCTGGCTTGACATTCGTGCAGTGATAATGCTACCATGCTGAAATAGGGTCGCTAACAAAAATGATAATCTTCTGTTAATTTTATAACAACATAGTTGTTTTTAAATTTACTGATTAATAAATCTAAAGTTTTTTGTCAAATTCAGTATGATACCTTATTTCATAATTGACCGTCTATAATTCTTTGTAAGTGGTTTGACGATATTATTACCGATAAGATGTAAATATCACTGATAGTTGTCATGGCAACATTTGCCCGAGGCAGATAAATTACCGGAACTTTAGGGAATTTACATGTACATTGTGAAATTCTTATGTTGACTATTCTTTAAGAAACAACTAAATCATAAGCAAGAGCGAATGAATACGGCTATTAGAGAATTCAAGAGAATTCAAGGGCTTTATAGTTTTTTTATAAATGTATCATATCTAAGCTGTCCCACAAGCATTTAATTTGCCACATTTACCTGGAAAAGTTCTCATTGTTCTCCCCGCCGGATCGGATCGCCTTCACGTCATAGTTTTGATGCAAACATGGTAATGTCAATTTTGCAATGCCAATCTGAAGTTTTCGCCATATTTCATTACATTTGATAGAAATCTATATGTTTTGACATTTACAACAGTTACTGATATTTGTTGAACGAAAATATTTAACCGTGGAAACGGTAAAAACGCATGGAGGCGGAAATGGAACGCTCGAAACGCTAGAAACGCTAGAAACGGAAAAACGCTGGAAACGCAGCATTGAAAGCGTTTTAATCGAAATGGAAACGGAATGGAAACGCAACGGAAACGGAATGGAAGCACAGCGGAAAACGTTGCCAATTGAAATGGAAATGAAACGGAGTGGAAACGCAAAAAATGTCAATTTCTTGATTTTCAGTACTGTAAAGGGTACCAGGAGATCTGTACCAGAGCAAGTTTTTTGCTAAAAACGCTGATATGTACAGGAAATTATAACATAAAACAGAGATTACTTCCTAACATAAGGTTAACAAAGTATTCTCTCAACCAAACCATATAGGGATTTTTCTAGCGCGGAATAGAAGGGCGCCACGCCCTGCCCCTTTTAAGCTCCGCCCTTTTGCCCGAACGAAGCTAGCAAACCGCGCCCTCCTGCCTTAATAATGCCCATCTATTATTGCAATCATAGATGTCAATCACTTCTTTAATGATCGTAATGGGCCGATTTGACACTTTTTTAAAGACTTCGAACACCGCTTTAAATGATTGTACCGCGCCACACTAACACCTTTCAGCTAACTGATTCCATCCAGCGTACATGTAGCGCGATAAAACTGATTGGAAATAAACAAATGAATACACAAGCATAAGACTGATTGATGACAGCTTAGACCGTAACTTGAAAATTCTATCACGGTAAAATGAATGACGTTAATCTAAATTTGCAACAAGGGTGGTAAACAGCATCCCTTGATACATGTATATTATGTCGGCATTCTTCTTTGATCTGTGTTCCATGCAACCAACACATAAAACAAAAACCGTACGCATAATTATTGAACCTTAAGTTATGTGCGTGTATTTGAGGTAACATTAATGAAGACACAGAGGTATAATATATATAAACTTTTATGCCGCCGTCAGTTATACCAGGAATCTAGAACATCAATGTCTAAATATTTCTGATAATACGAATTCTTCTTACGGGGTTTACAAATTGTTGCCTAAAGCGTAATTAATAGGAGAGATTGCTTTTTATGGAATGAATGATTTTTTATCGAGTAATAGGATAAGCAAAGCTATAATTTGCCAAAAAAAGAAATACATTCTACATTTAGTCATGAAAACTGGTGGATTTTCCTACATTCTGCTTTTGATTTTGTCCGATTAATTAACACAATTTAAATCAAACCAGTGTTTTTTTCTCTTTTGGGGGAAGGGGGTCGCAGCCCTTTGGAGGGGGAAAATCGCGACGCGGACAAAGGAAATGGGGGAATATTTTGAAGATACTTGCAGCCTGTCAAACACAACATTACAAAGTATTTACTGTTTTTTTAATTCAAAGATAGAAAAGTGGTCTAGACAGTGCAATGTCTTTTTCTGTCTATGCAAATTTATCAATTATTCTTGTAACAGTATTGTCTTTTAGTATGGTATCCATTAAACATATCCAAAATTCAGATTTATCTTCTTCACTATCAAATGGTGCATAACAGATTCTGGCAAAGGGTGAATTTTTTATGGGATGTGGGGGAAAAATATATACTATTTTGAGGGGGGAATGGGGCCCTATTTCTCCAAATATTTGGCATGAAAAAAACACTGCAAACAGTCACAAATGTTCTAAAATATTAGGATCACATAGTTCTATCAATACAATTAATTTCCTGCCGAAAAACGTCATCAACACACCGAAAATCTATAGTTGGGGTACGTGTACATGATTTCGGATAGTCCGAATTTCGGATACACTTTTTTAATCTAAAATTTATTAAATAACCCTAATTATATGTTATATTTATCTGCAAGACAGCTAATGATGAATCAGTTAAACATAAAGAATTAACTGAAGAAATATAAAACTGTTTCAGTGTCAATTAACCATTCCAGTTTTGATACCCAAATTCCAGTTTGATACCACATGTATGCAGTTCTAGCAGGTTTTCACTATTTTAAGTAATAGCACTATTTGCTAGCTATTACCTTAAAATATAAAAGGATTATGCTCATGGCATTATGCATCATGAACTATTGTTTGTGATTTTCATCTATTAAAAAAGTTAAATATTAAGTGAAATCAATACAATTTGAAGCAGCAGCTAAATAATCTAAAAGAAAAGCATGTACAAAACTTGTACATTAACAATTTTAAGCATTTTTTTCTAAACAATATCACGTTAGCGAAATATGCCCTGCCTGTGAGCAGTCAGCACCCTGCCCCTTTTTTGTGTCACCCTGCCCCTTTTTGAGGTCTAGAATAATCCCTACCATATAATATGCAATTCCATTTCAACAGCAAAATCAGAGAGGTTACCAGCAGGTCATTTAATACTTAAACCAATGCCCAAAAAATTGTTTAAAACATAGTTTATCTTCATATATTTTCCTGTGTGCTTCTATCTGGGTTTTAGGAACCTTAAAATTAATGATTAGACTGTTTATATGACGGTGGATAATAATATATCAGTCAAATTTGTATTCAAGATCACTTACCGTCATTGTTCGAATATAAGCCGCACTCATGTATAAGCCACACTGCCCCCAAACGTGATATAACAGATGAAAATAGCGTAACGCAAAAGTATAAGCAACCAAACCTGTGTATTAGCCGCACCCCCAACTTGTTAATTCCAAATTTTGGGGAAAAAGTGCGGCTTATATTCAAACAATGACAGTAATTGAAAATTCAAGTGGTCTTTATAGGCAGATGGTAGTTGTTTAAAGATGAATTTGCACTTTATATAGTATGTGGTCCTTATCTACAAGTGGTCTTTGTTTACAGGTGGTCCTAAGCACAGGGTGGACTTTTTGTTTAATATGGGTTCATTCCCAGAATAAAACTAGAAATGCGTCCATAGGACACGGATGCCCCCACTATGCATTGTTTCCAGATACTAAAGTGCAATGATGGGAATAACAGCATTTCAAAGACAGTGATGTTCGAGTAATTATAAGAATATGCATAAACTTGATGATCAAGTAAATTATTTGTATTTGTGGCACTGTTGTCTTCTCATTACGGAAATGTCTGTGAAGAAGTTGGAGGTAATGCAATGCAATGTCATAGTGAACATTTGTGCCAAGTTATTTTGAAATCCCTTCATTCATAAAGAAGTTATAGCCCGAACAAGTAAATTCAAGTTTTAGTAACTGTGACCTTGACCTTGGACTTACAGGCATGGGTAATGTATGCAACACACCGCCTTGTCATGGTGAACATTTGTGCCAAGTTCTTTTGAAAACCCTCCATTCAAAACAAAGTTATAGCCCGGACAAGGAAATTCTATTTTTAGTAACAGTGACCTTGACCTTGGACCTACAGGCATGGACATGGTACACAACTCACCACCTTGTCATGGTGAACATTTCTGCCAAGTCATTTTGAAATTACTATATTCCTAATGTAGTTACAACCCTGACAAGAAAATTCTATTTTAGTAACAGTGACCTTGACCTTGGACCTAGGCATGGGCATGGTACGGGACACACCATCTTGTCATGATGAACATTTGTGTCAAGTTATTTTGAAATCAATCTATTCCTAACAAAGTTACAGCCCGGACAAGAGAATTCTATTTTTAGTAACAGTGACCTTGACCGCATGGGCATGGTACGCAATACACCGCCCTGTCATGGTGAACATTTGTGTCAAGTTATTTTGAAATCCCTCCGTTTATAATGAAGTTACAGCCTGGACAAGAAAATTCTATTTTTAGTAACAGTGACCTTGACCTTGGACCTTCAGGCTTGGGTATTGTGCGGACACACTGCCTTGTCATAGTGAACATTTGTGCAAAGTTATTTTGAAATCCCTCCATTCATAACAAAGTAACAGCCCGGACAAGAGAATTCTATTTTAAGTAACACTGACCTTGACCTTTGACCTACAGGCATGGGCATGGTACGTGACACATCGCCCTGTCATGGTGAACATTTGTGCCAAGTTATTTTGAAATCCCTCCATTCATAACAAAGTAACAGCCCGGACAAGAAAATTCTATTTTTAGTAACTGTGACCTTAACCTTGGACCTAAAGGCTTGGGCATGTATGTGACATACTGTCTTGATATGGTGAACAATTATACCAAGTTATTTAAAAATCCAATAAGAAATAACAAAGTTACAGAGCGGACAAGATTTTGCAAGAAAATTCTATTTTTAGTAACAGTGACCTTGACCTTGGACCTACAGTCACGACACACCGCCTTGTTATGGTGAACATTTGTGCCAAGTTATTTTGAAATCCCTCTATTCCAAACAAAGTTAAGGGAAAAGTGTATATTTTTCTTAACACAAAATGTAAGTGAAAAAGGGACATAATTTGAAAATATTGGAAGCATGGTTATGGGTCTTGTTGGTTATGATGTAGATTTTGATGGTGAAAATATATTTCAAGTTTCAAGGCAGTATCTCAAGTAGTTTTTAAGTTATGGGCAAAATACACAAAATATAAGAAACAAGATATATTCCTATTAAAACTAATGTAAATGGAAGTATCAAAGGGCCATAACTTCTGAACAGAACATGTAAGAGCAAAACCCCACCTTTTTGCACAACAACATATCAGGCCAAGCATTGTGGTAAAGTTTCATCAAATTCCCAGCAGAGGTGTAGGAGGAGTTGCGTTCACAAGATATATTCCTATTAAAACTAATGTAAATGGAATTATCAAAGGGCCATAACTTCTGAACGGAACATGTAAGAGCAAATGCCCACCTTTATGCACAACAACATATCAGGCCAAGTATTGTGGTCAAGTTTCATTAAATTCCCACCAGTAGTGTAGGAGGAGTTGCATTCACGAGATATACTCCTATTAAAACTAATGTAAATGGAAGTATCAAAGGGCCATAACTTCTGAACGGAACATGTAAGAGCGAAACCCCACCTTCATGCACAACTACATATCAGGCCAAGCATTGTGGTCAAGTTTCATTAAATTCAAACCAGTAGTGTAGGAGGAGTTGCATTCACGAGAATATCGGACGGACGGACGGAAGGACGGACGGAAGGACGTCCGTTCTTACGAACGTCATTTATGTGGCTACTCTATTGTCCTCTCTATTGTTCTTTTAGCCACATAAAAGAAAAAAAAAGCCACGTAACAGAACGGAATGAATAGAATTTACCGTTACCATTGTTCTCATAGCCACATAAATGGCGTGGCGTAAGCACGGACGGACGGACGGACGGACAGGAGCAACTCTTAATGCCCGTCCCCATTTCATGGCGGGGGCATAAAAAATTATATCACAAGTAATTTTGTAAGACTAGCAGAAATGTAACTGCAGAACTGTTTTAAACATTTAAGAATAAAATTTATCTACATTAAACAATTTTCATTTATCCAGTTTTGTTGACTAATGTATAAAATGACGTTCCAAATTCTTTTTATTAATTTTTTATTGATCAGAAGTCATATTTGGTGCCATGGTAAAAATAAAATTAAATCATGTACAGCCTGATCAATACACATTGTAGATAAATGGTTTAAATTTCTTATATATTTACAGGTCAACCAAGCTAAATTGGCGATGTTTACAATTATTAATAGAATGTAAACAGGGGTTAAGGCAAACTTACGCGTTAAAAGTACTATTTTTCCTCTATATATATATCAAGTCGCCTCGGTAGAGTGGTGGTTTACATGTACAGCTTGCATTGGTCTTACTTTTTTCGACACGGGTTCGAATCACACTGACACTGCGGCTTTTAAGGAAATCTTTTAGATTTATATTTTTAAGTTTTATTGCAGTTATTTCAAAGTATTGAATGTATTTTGCTTATTTTATCGCGGAAATAATTATTGTGTAAAAAAATAATTTAAAAAAACGTAAAAAACATGTTTCGAACCTACAACCTATAACAGCACACTTGCATTTCAAAGTATTTTATTGACTGCGTCTTAGACCACTCGGCTAATTGTGCAAGTACTGGGATATTTGCGCTTTGTATTAATCAACGATTAACGCTAATGTAAACAAGCCAATGTAAACATTGCCAAATTACCTCTGTCCAATAATAGAACAGTTACAACAATATGTCCAGGCTTGTATAAAATCTTATCAAACAAATCCTTAACAACCGAATGGTTTATTCTAGTTCACACAAACAAAATCAAACATAGGTGACAAATAACGAATATAACCATGAAATTTAAAACTTTAAAACTTATCAAGGACAGTGTTAAATAAAGAAAATTTTTATTTGGATTACAAAGTTTAGTGAAAATTGTTTTCAGCATAATACCAGTGAACACAAATCGTTAAAAAATGGCAACAGGAGGTTTGAGTGATATAAAAAAACATACTGATGAAATATTCGACTTTCTGTGCTCAATGTGCCAAGGGCAAAATAAGAACGCAGAGGGAGAATACTTTTGTGCTGACTGCTCGGATTATTATTGTTCTAATTGCATCAAAGTCCACAATGTTGTTCCAGCTTTAAAGAACCACGGGATCCTGAACAAGTCACAGTTCAAGTCTTCATCGTGCATACAGTTTCCAGCAGTACCAACAGAGAGATGTAGTGTACATGGCCACAAGCCTGTGGATATGTTCTGTCAACAACATGACACGGTGGGATGTGCCACCTGTATGGTGATCCAACACAGGTAATTTTTATCTAACATTTCTCCTTAATTAATTAATTAAAATAAAGTAATTGTTTTCTTTAAATACATTTAAAAATCTTAACAACAGAAGTTCAGATATGCACTTACATGTAATATACGGACGCACGATACCCGATAGACGGACGAGCTATACACGGTAGACGCATGATATACCATACTGCCGATTCATATAATTTGTGTACGGGATTTCTAAAAATTTGAAAACCATATCAAAATGTCAGCTAAATGGTTGAAATTAAATCTTATAAATTTGCATAAATATTATGCATGTAACTTATTCACGTTGCACGATAAAATAAAAAGATGCATGATGCACGATACACAATATAAGGACGCACGATGCATGTTAGACGGATGCATGATGCACATTAGACGTACGCAAGATACACTATAGACGGATGCACGAAAGATGCAAATTTTGTAAGATTAAACATTCACAGTACTGTATATTCTGTTATGTAAGCCTCAAAGCTTAGAATCCTTCAAAAACACCACTGACCTAATAATTATAAATGGAACAAAAGAAAATCCATTATAAAAAACTCCTATAGGAGTTCTATTAGACTTGTGTGACCTAAATCGGAGTATGAATGTGGAGAGTGGAAAACGGAGTAATTTTGGGGGTTTTCTCAAAGTGTGAATTTGTTTATAATTATAATCGCATTGATTTGTCGTAGAAAACCCTTTGATTTTTATTTCTTTTTATTAAAATGTCCTTGCTGACAGAGTTGGCTCTATCTAAGAATCTGAAATCATCGATCAGTATAACTATTTTACACTATTATTCTACATATCTACATAAATGCATCTGATAAATTTCTCTAAAAACACCAAATAGTTCAAAACATGTGACTTAGATAATCTGTTATGTAAATAAGAAATTCAAATCATTTGTACGAAAAGATACTAATAAAAGGGTGGCTGATTCTCTATTCTGTATTGTGAAAATAATCAAGTAGCCCCCCCCCTAATAAACGCCCCCTCCCCTTTTTCATTCTAAAATTTTTCAATCAGGGGCAGAAAGACATTTAAAATTGACAAAAAAGTACAAATCATTAAATTAGATCTTACCTTTTCTGACAATAATCCAGTATTATTCCAACACAAATCAATTGAAAACTGTTAAACACTTTTTATTATCACAACTTTAACAATAACGGTAAACTTGTAAGGTATTATTTTTTTCGCATAAAATGTTTCGCCCCCGGGGGCGCTAAAACGGGGGTATACGGTATTGAATCTTTCTGAAAACACCTTAAGTAACTTGTAATTACAAAAAAAAATTTGCAATGGCGGAAATTAATGACTGTTGTTTCATGGTGGTTAAGCTACTCGAACATTTTTTCTTGCATACCAGGCCCCGTGATTATAAAACTTTTTTCATGCTCAACTCAATTTGAGCATGAAAATTTGATGCCTTTGTTTATGTTCATTATATAAAATAAAATTTTTTAAATTTAAAATAAGGCAAAATTGCTCTCAACAACAACTGTTAAACAGATAGTTATTCCTTATTTATAAAGACTGTTAATGTTCTAGACATTTTAAGTTTGAGCACAGAATTGAGTTGAGCATGAAAAAAGTTTTATAATCACGGGGCCTGATCAGGTCATCCGGTGTTTTCACCCGTGTAGGAAATTTCGATCCTACACCCCCCCATGTAGAATGAGTCACGTGAGTGACGTCACATCTTCAAATATCTGACGTAATATATTCAAGTTAGTGACGTCATTTATAAAAAAGATTGCTTTAACGTCAATATTTCAGCATAATGAAAATAAATAAGTTTGTATACTTACACAAAAATGTTATAAATAATAAAAGGTATGCAAGAAAAAGTATCTTGCATGAGAAATTCGGTAAAGATGGAAAAATCTGTCACCTCGGGTGAACTGTTTTGGCGGGAACTCGGCAGAGCCTCGTTCCCGCAAAACAGTTAACCCTCGGTGACAGATTTTTCCATCTTCACCTCACACTCATGCATGATACTTATATTATCAAATCTACGTCCCCTGACTTTTATCCAGGGAAGGACTTTTAATGAGTTTTCTGATATCAAAGAAAATGGAAAGGAGCCGAAAACTTAAAAAATCACCATTAACTCGGTGAGTTTTAAAAATTAGCATCTCCACGGATTATGATAATATTTAAGCCGTTTATACATGTCATGTTATACAGTTTTGTTTATGGATTTTACTCGTGGTTCTCTGCAAAGCAAATATGGCTTCAATCATAGATAAAAGTGTGCCAATATTTCACCGATTTGCATTTATACTTTACTTTAATATCTAGAAATCATAGCCAGTGCTAAAATGCAATATATAATTTTTTAACATTTTCTTTAAGAATGTGTAGAGGGTTCAATAAAACCTACTTTTTCAAGGCTTTTCAGAATCTAGATATATTTTACTGGTACAATGCGATTTTGTTTTCTCTCTTTATAAAAAAGTATCAATGTTTCTCAAATATGACACTAATTGTATATAAACATACAACTGTGACATTCTGTCATGCATTTAAATTATTCTTACAACACATAAATTTTGCTATAATTATTTAGAGCCAGCTTAAAAAATATTACCTTAAAAATCATTAAAAGTCCTTTCCTGGATCAAAAATGTCGGGAACGTAGATTTGAAAAAAGTTTTAAACATCATGTATTTAGATTAATTAATTAACGAAATTTTCCCTTACAGTCTTCAATCAAGAGACCGAAGTTTACATTTTGATACGTTGTGGTTTTCACCTAAAACGTCACAGTGCGCTAAGATTCGGGATTTTACCAAAACTTTGGAACTAGTATCTATTGAAAGTTATATTGCGCGTTTTACTGTTATCAAACAGGAAGAAAATCTGTTCCGAATAAATACGCATACATATACTTCATTCAAATTAAGCGTTTCAACTGTTATTTAAACATTTATACGCAGAATTACATTCAAATTTATATGCTTTGGGTTTCGAACATTAAATCCATGCCGGCTTTTGGGAGCTTTAAATGTGTTCACGTTGTAAAACGTTATGGTCGTACATATACCAAACAGGTCGGAAATGTTAGTGAATGCAGAGGAAGCTTCTATGCCCAGAATAAAATTGCGCTTGTTCTTCTTTAGGCCTGTAAATGTCATGACTTGATCTATCACACCTACTGCAGTACTAATTTAATTCCAATAACCTCTTAGATTCGACCATTCTTCAACAATGGGCCGTACTTATGTATGTGGCTCTAGTTTAAATAATACCCATAAAATATGTTGTAAACATTTTGAGAAAACCCCTAACTTTACTCCGCTTTCCGATGTCGATCTTCACTTACGACCTCCGACCACACATGTCTATTTGAAGGACAGTGAACCTTTAGTAATTGGGCATGAGTACATGTTAAATGCTTCATATTTATTTTTTGTCTTTTCAGTAACTGTCAAGACAAGTTCTATGTGCCAGACTTCATCAAGCACAACACCGCAGCTGCCAATCCAGATGAGTTTACAGAACAGTTAAATTCCTTAGCTGACAGTCTAGCTGAACTTCTGAGAGAATTTAATGAAGACAAGGAAAAGCTCAAGAGTAGCAAGGAGCATTCACTGAAACAGATCAGTAAATGGAGAATCAAAATCAACGAAACGCTTGACAAACTTCAACAGAAGACCATCAAAAAACTTGAGCAAAGATTTCAGTCTCTGACTAATAAGATTGAATCTAATTTGAAAGAACTTCAAGCTTTAACTAACGACATACAGGCCTCACACAACAGCTTGAAGTCTGCCGGGGGCAACATGGCGCAGAAGTTTGTCAGTATCAAGACTGCCAATGCTGTTGCCTCCCTTGTTCAAAAGAAAGTCGACACAACCAAAAATAATCTTGTTTCCACAGAAATATCATTCATCCCTCACCCAAAGTTATATTTTCTCCTGGGTGAGATAAAGTCTCTTGGGGACATCGATCTCAGGTTCAAGCCTTCACCAATGTTTCAGTCTCTCTTGAAGGAGAATTTACAAGCTCTTGGAGACATCACTGTAACAGAAAAGCTTCAATTCAAGCCTACAGCACCTAGTTCCTTACAACAAACAACCAAAACTCAGCCCAGCTATACATCCCTTAAAGCACTGCCAACAAATGCCTCCCTACCAGAAACTAAGACCCAAGCTGATCAGCAATCCTATGCGAGTCAAACAGAAACACTCCAATTCAAGCCTACAGCACCTAGTTCCTTACTACAAGCAACCAAGACTCAGCCCAGCTATACATCCTCAAAAGCACTGCCAACAAATTCCTCCCCACCAGAAACCAAGACCCAAGCTGATCAGCAATCCTATGAGAGTCAAACAGTAACACTCCAATTCAAGCCTGCAGCACCTAGTTCCTTACAACAAGTAACCAAGACTCAGCCCAGCTATACATCCTCTAAAGCACTGCCAACAAATTCCTTCCCCACCAGAAACCAAGACCCAAGCTGATCAGCAATCCTATGAGAGTCAAACAGAAACACTCCAATTCAAGCCTACAGCACCTAGTTCCTTACTACAAGAACCCAAGACTCAGCCCAGCTATACATCTTCTACAACTGAATCAACAACTGCCTCCCTACTACCAGTAACCAAGACCCAAGTCGATCAACAATCCTATGAAAGTCAGTCCAAGCTTTCCTTAAGTTAATACAGATCAAAGGCAACAAGAGATACAACCTGGAAGTGAAATCTGACAGACAGACATGTAACATCTTACGTAACAGTGCTTGCATACTTCCTGATGGAACCATTATCCTTGCTGATAATTTCAACAGTAACCTAAAACATCTGGACAGTTCTTCGTACACTGTCATAGACTATTGTGATGTGCCTAACAGTCCATGGCAAGTGTGTCCCATCAAGGACCAGGAAGTTGCAGTAAGCTGTAACTCAAGCAGGCTAATACAGTTTGTGTCTGTAGGAAGGAGAATGCAGAAGACCAGGCAGAAAAGCACTGAGTTTTTCTGTGCAGGTTTAGCCTATGCTGATGGGAGGCTGTTTGTGTCTGACAATTGGACATCAGTGTATGTGTACTCTGTGTCTGGAGAAAGACAGCAGCAGTTCAGCAAGGATAAATCTGGACAGCAGATATTCTTTTGTATCAGAGGTCTGGCAGTCAGCAGTGATCACTCTAAGATCTATGTTGCTGACTGTTTTAAAGGTTTAATTATTCTGGATAGAACTGGTCAGCTTGTTGGACAGTATAACGGTCCAGAACTGAAAGGAGCCTATAGTGTTTATCTCTACGAGAATGACAATGTTCTAGTTTGTGGATATCACTCTAAGAATGTGTTACAGTTTAATCCTGATGGTAAACTGCTGGGTGAGGTCTTGAAAACTAATAGACCTTGTCAGACTGTATGCTGTGACAAGGATAACACAAAACTCATTGTTGTTGCTTCTGCTGATGAAATTGAAGTTTACAGCATATAACCATGCACAAACATGAACATAGTTTCAAAGAATATAACTTAAAATCTGAACACTCACTGTTTATATTTGAATATCCTATCTTGTAATTGAATTTCATATCCAATATTTGAATTTCATATCTTATATTTGAATTTCATATCTTATATTTGAATTTCATATCCTATATTTGAAGTTCATATTTTATATTTGAATTTCATATCTCAACCCAGCAGTCCATTCAGTTCTCATTGGGATGTTTCACACAAAGTTAACTAACAGTAAACAGTGTAGACCATTATCAGACTACCTGGATGCACAGGCTGATCTGGGTCTACACCAGTCACAAATGTTAAATACGTTGTATTCAGTGCTTCAATAATATTCAACCTTATAACAGTTTCCATAATAGCACGTCTGATTGGCTGATAAGAGTCATGTGACTGTGTATCATTTCTCTGCAGCTCAGATTCAAGCGCAATGTAATAATAAGCGCAAATCACAACCACAGAATTAATAAATGAGAAATACAGAAAGTTTGTCGAAGGCTGTAATGATAAAAACTGAATTTAGTTTTTCTGTGTTTCATCCAAGTGTGAACTGGCAGAATGGTTACAACTAATTTTTACATAAAAACCGTCTGTTTATGTGTAAATTAGATGTAAACCAGCTAACAGTTCATACATCGATGAAACCCCAAAAAAAGAGAAAATCTTCAATAAATAATTGTATACATTGTATATATATTTACATGTAGGTTGTATATTTTTAGAATTTCATCTCTCATTTTAGATTCATTTTAAGATCATTTTATCCCTTTACTTCATGCAGCATACATTGAGGGCTAAGTGTGAAATTACTCTATCTTACTCATACTTCTATTTAGAAAAGTAAAGCACTTAGCTCTTGATATAATTATATTTACATAAAGCGTGTATATTTTTTTTTAATTTCATCTTTTCATTCAGATTCATTTTGCAGATCATTTTAACCCTATACTCTATGGAATATGATGGATCTATGCTGTTATCCCATGGTGAACAGTGAAGATCCGGATCAGCCAGCACATCTGTGCCATCTGATCATGATCTACACTGTGTGCTTTTAGATTCATCAGATTTTTCTGATCAATAAGCGATCAGTGAAGATCCAAAACAGATGGTACAGATGTGCAAGCTGATCTGGATCTGCTCACTGGTCGCATATGTGATTATAAGTATCATGCATGAGTGTGAGGTGAAGATGGAAAAATCTGTCACCGAGGGTTAACTGTTTTGCGGGAACGAGGCTCTGCCGAGTTCCCGCCAAAACAGTTTACCCGAGGTGACAGATTTTTCTATCTTTACCGAATGTCTCATGCAAGATACTTTTTCTTGCATACCTTTTATTATTTATAACATTTCTGTGTATGCATACAAACTTATTTATTTTCCTTATGCTGAAATATTTACATTAACGCAAACCTTTTTTATAAATGACGTCACTAACTTGAATATATTACGTCAGCTACTTGAAGACGTGACGTCACTCACGTGACTCATTCTACACGGGGGGTGTAGGATCGAAATTTCCTACACGGGTGAAAACACCAGATGACCTGATCTGGTATGCAAGAAAAAATTGGTAAAATATAGAGTAAGGAGTATAAAAGTCAAATTGCTTGTATTATGTCTGTATTTATAGTAATAATTGTATCTACATGTAATTATGCTGACCTATTTTGTGTAGAAAGAAAATAAAATTATGTACATCTCGGCATCTTTATTCTTTGTGAAAAATGTTAATAAATATTCATAAAAGATCTTTGCTGGCAGGTCTCATTACATACGAAAGTTTTCTGTATATGCATGCGTAAAGAAATCACATCGCCTCAAACACATATAAATAAATCTCAGAAAATATGAGGTCAATTCTAATCTATACTCAAAGAACATGAAACATAAAACTGCATCAGAATAATTTGAGTGTCAGATAATGATTAAATGATCCTATAATAATAAAATACCTTACAAATCCTTTTAAACACCCGCGGTGCATTACATTAATTTTTTCTGAATGCACTTTTTATTATTTATGGGTATACCAGTGTTAATTATTTGTATTCTACTATAATTAGATTCTGAAGGATTTGGATAATAAATTATTGGATTAACTTATTTTTTTCCTAAAAACTCACGTGGAGGCTTTAATTAGGGGGTGGGCATTCAAAAGAAATTTTACAGTACTTTAAAATCATACAATTTACTTGCTCATTTTGTAACTTTAAAGTGGAATATTATTTCCCTCTTTAACTGCCGAAATGTTTTAAGCTTTTAACTACAATAAGTTATTTTCCTCTTACGACATTATGTTTGTCTTAAATTCTCTTAAATTAAATAACCTTGTTTCATTATCAAACACAGATATGCAAATATCCTACTTAAAACCACTTGAGCTGCTGTATTAATCAATTTTAATTACCGGTAGGCTAGTCTATTCACTGGTCTTTATGGTAACTACAGCAATTTTTTTACAAAATTTATTAACCCTAATTACTCCATTATAATTTTACACAATTTATGCATGTGCTACCAGTATAGATCCAGATCAGCGGGCACATTTGTGCTGTCAAATTGTCACGGTACGAATCTAGTCACTATCTGGGGAGAAGATGTGTATGCGGACGGATAGCTCAGTCGGGAGAGCACTCGCCCTGTAAGCGAGGGGTCCCGGGTTCGAGTCCCGGTCTGGCTGCACATTCTTTCTCACCCTGTGACATTTGGCGCCCAACGTGGGGCCGTGATAGCTAGCAGGTTCGGCCACCAGCCTGTAATAGCAAATTAAATACACATAACTCTCTGGAATTCGAGGACAAATTTCCAAATTTGAGGGGGGTGTATGTCATGGTACGAATCTAGTCACTATCTGGGGAGAAGATGTGTATGCGGACGGATAGCTCAGTCGGGAGAGCACTCGCCCTGTAAGCGAGGGGTCCCGGGTTCGAGTCCCGGTCTGGCTGCACATTCTTTCTCACCCTGTGACATTTGGCGCCCAACGTGGGGCCGTGATAGCTAGCAGGTTCAGCCACCAGCCTGTAATAGCAAATTAAATACACATAACTCTGGAATTCAAGGACGAATTTCCAAATTGGAGGGGGTGTATGTCACGGTACGAATCTAATCACTATCTGGGGAGAAGATGTTTGCGGACGGATAGCTCAGTCGGGAGAGCACTCGCCCTGTAAGCAAGGGGTCCCGGGTTCGAGTCCCGGTCTGGCTGCACATTCTTTCTCACCCTCTGACAAAATCATGATCTACATTTGTCACATCTTGGTCAGAAATAACCAAATGAATATTATAAAAAGCGAACAGTTTAGATCTTGTTAAAAACGCACCGCCGTGCCACCTGATCTAGATCTACAATGTTCCCTCATGCAATAAAGGAGTAAAAAGTTAACTGAATTAATTATCAGATTGGAGAACAGTGTAGTCCCTGATTAGACCAAAACAATACAATCTAACTGAAAATTGACATTTTCCCCAAAAATGTAAGGGTCCATAACACTGCCCAACTTTTGGCATGAAATTTGCCAGCAAAGTTAACATTTTCAAAAAATGATGTAAATTTGCATGAAGTACTCACAACCTGGTTAAAGAGCATTAAAAATTAAACAACATTCCTATATTACTGGGTACTTTTTCCCCATTTCAGATGTTGCACTGACAAAAAATAAAATGATAAAATTTAATGCCAAGATTCAAATTAAATTAAGACTCTATTCAAAGTTTCGTAGTTTTGGCAGATGTGCTCGCGGATCTTGATCTGTAATGGTTGCATGCGCATTTAACACCTTTATTGCTAGGGCGAACAGTTTAGATCCAGATCAGCCGGCACATCCGTGCTGTCTGATCAGGATCTGCACTGGTTGCATTTTGGTCAGAAATAACCTAATGAATCAAAAAGCGAACAGTTTAGATCCTGATCAGACGGCACGGATGTGCCGGCTGATCTGGATCTAAACTGTTCGCCCTAGCAATAAAGGTGTGTCTGTACGGGAAAGGGTTAACAACTTTAAATGGAATAAAGGGTTTTAGCAAGATTATTATAAAAATTTATGTACAGTAAAAATTAACAAAAACTTAAACAAATAACATGCATCACTTCAATAAATTTTACACCGCATTAAGAATACTCTAAAATTAAGACCACGATCGTAATAAGACCACTATTTCAAAGTCCCTTTTTACAGTTTTGCACTTCTTTTCTACCCCTAACTTAACCCATTCCTGGATATATACGCATTTTTACGCATGTGCGACCAGTGTAGATCCAGATCAGCCGGCACATCTGTGCTGTCTGATCAGGATCTGCACTGGTTGCATTTTGGTCAGAAATAACCTAATGAATCAAAAAGCGAACAGTTTAGATCCTGATCAGACGGCACGGATGTGCCGGCTGATCTGGATCTAAACTGTTCGCCCTAGCAATAAAGGTGTGTCTGTAAGGGAAAGGGTTAAGACCATCTCACTATAGAAACCACTTTAGCCCAGTCCTAGTGGTGGTATTAATACCAAGATTTCATTGTGTTTATAAAAACTGCTTATTCTCCAAATACTATCAAGGATACCCCAAACCCATGCAATCAGCATAATTGAAATATTTTCCTTTCATTACCACATGACAATACTGACTCAGTTCAAATGACATTGAAACACACCCAGATATGCCTTCGATTGAAATAAAATTTGATAAGATTAAAACGTGTTTGCACAAACATAAAAACTCGTCCATTTTTCGAAAACCTTTTATCTAGAAGAATGCCTCAGTCACTCCTTGCATACCGCTTCCAAGAATTGTTTCCTATGAATCTAAATGACCCTAGCAACAGACGTGTAGCTGCATTAAAGGGGTAACTACAGTAAGATTACTTTTAAATGCCCCCAGGGAAGTTAAATTTTCTGAAAGAATGTGCTTATCATTTGTATAATGTGGTTTATTTTTAATATTAGAATCTGAAGGATACTGGATAATAAATATTGATTAACTTATTTTTTTCCTAAAAATAACATGGCAGTGTGTATTAGGGGAGGGGCATTTAACAGGAATTTAACGGTAGCTTTAACTGAAATAAAATTTGATAAGATTAAAACGTGTTCGTACAAACAGATAAACTCCTCCATTTTCCAAAAAACTTTTATCCACAAGAAATTGCCTCAGTGACAGTCACTCCTTGCACTCTTGATTTGCAGAATCGTTTTTTATGGGGTGCGTCATGGGAAAAGGTGCATTCGTGCATTTGATGTCAATTCTTTAAATGTTGTCATTAAGTTGAGCAGACGACATTACTTATTATGCATTTCACAGTAAAAATAAAATTATGTAGTCAAAATGTGTAACAAAATTGCCTATATGTAATGAGAAAAAAGATAATTGTAAGGTCATTCTAAATATAGTAACAGCTAAAATGTCTAAAAATATGACCGAATGCACCTTTTCCCGTGGCGCGCCCCATATGAGTCTATATCAACAGGGACTGTATTTGGGGGTACTGATGTAACCCTTTCATTCTCAAAACATGTAGAAAATTGCTCAAAACTTATTTTCTCCAAATACATACATAAGAAATGTTAAGCCTAAGAAGACAACCAAGCTTTGAATTCTATAATAATTGTTGTTTTTTTGATGTTCTGAACATATATCATTAAGGAAAAGTTGAAAGTCAACCCGTAAACTGATCCACTTAGGGTGAAATGGTGAAATACTGTTTATATCAAAACAACAGAGGGTAAACAGCCCTTTAAATTTGCTTTTCTGATTAAACGAACAATCAGTTAATCCATATTTATTGTCCAATAATTATCCTTTTGAATCTAAAATTAAATTTAGGAATTTCATGGTAATGCTTTCTTACTGAAACTGAAACTGGTTTATTTAGTTAAACGCCTATTTCTATATACATATTCAATGGCATTGTACAGTAAAGCAAAGTAAAAGAGTAAATACATATAGATAGAATTAATGACATATACATGGCAAATAAACGACAAATAAACACAATAAAATAAATTAAAGAAATCAGCCGTGTAAAATGTCCTAAGTATTAAAAGCGGAGCGTTACCTATGAAACAGTTATACATTGTACACAGTATTTTAAAGTTGATCCTAGCTTTTATTGGTAACCAATGCAGTTCAAACAAGGAGTCTTTGGAACTGTCATATTTACCACGTTGCAAAACAAGTTTAGCGCACATATTCTGGATACGCTGTAATTTCTGTAATTCTTGGACATGTAACTTAAAGAAACACACAAAAAACATAAAAAATAAAAATTTTAAATCATAATTGATTTCCAAGGACATTTTATAATTTTGGTTTTTCATTTAAATTATTCCTCTAGACTCAGACTGCATGGGAAACTACAGCTAATACATGTTTGAATTGAGATTTTCACTATACATGTATGTCAATGGTGGGAGGGTAAAAAAGGGAAGGCCCCTCTTTATCCTATAATGAGGGGTTTCAATAGCAGCTAAATGATTGTGAAAACTCATTTTTATTATTTTTAGGTTATTCAGCCCATTAATAGCCAAAATACCCCTAATAACATGGAAAAACGTATCCCTGCTAAAATTTTTGGGCTCAAAACAAGGCTTTTTAGAAATTTCAAGTCTTGAGACAAAGGGTAATCTCTTGGGTCAAATGGAACCCCTGATAAACCTTGATCATCTCATTGTAAATACTGAGGAAACTTCTTATCCCACTTTTCACCAGCTAATGAATACATTAATATATAAAAAAGATGTGAAAGTGCTATTTTCAGCATATTATCGACTGAATGATTTCTCCCGACCATTAAAAATTGTGTGTCTGTTCTAAAGTATGTGTTTCTAAGGATTAGTCATTCTGAATGTTATCAGATGAACTTTTATTTTCATGATTTCTGCATCTGCACTGAAGAATAAAGGTGTTCCTAATTAGAGGTGTTTTTTTTCTCAACGGACAATCTGTCTTTGAAACTTACAATAACTAATAGTTCTTGAACTTAAGCTTGTTAGGTAACCCAGAGTTTATTCCATAGATTATGCCTTTATTGCATGGGCGAACAATGTAGATCCAGATCAGCTGGCACATTTTTGTCAAAATGAGACTGATCAGGATCCGCACTTTTAGCGCTTAGATTCTATATATTATTTAAGCAAACAGTGTAGATCCAGAGCAGATGGCACTGAATGCACCAGCTGATCTGGATCTACAATGTTTATTTATATGGGGTTAATTCATGGAAAAAAAATTTAAAAGAAATTTTCAAATCTTTTCAATCAACAGTTTAAATTAATCCTTTCCTCCATATATACAATTTTTACGTGCGTGGGACCAATGTAAATCCAAATCAGCCAGCACATTTGTGCCGTTTGATCAGGATCTGCACTGGTCGCATTTTGGTCAGAAATAACTTAACAAATAAAAAATCAAACAGTTTAGATCCTGATCAGACGGCACGGATGTGCCGGCTGATCTGGATCTAAACTCTTTGCCCTTGCAATATATGTGTATCTATGGAGGAAAGGGTTAAATTAAGTGTTATTACAAATCAGTATGTGACAATTTGTTTTTATTCACCCATATGAAAAAGTTATGAATTTTTATTGTAGTCCACCCATGTCAGCTACTTTTCAATAAAGCAGGATTTGTTGACAATGACAGGCGTATATGAAATGTTTGTCTATTTAACACAGGTTTTACATCATCTTGTATTTTTAAATGAAAAATTCATTCAGTCATGTGAAAAGTCTACTCAGGTTTTACAAAGTCATAAACTTATTTTCATATTCAAATAAACATTTATGTTTACTCTGACTCACCTGTTTGTTTTAATTTACTTGCTACATTTAACTGGCAGTCTTTTAAAACCTAAATTCCTCCATAATTACACCTTTAATACGTGGGCGAACAGCATCTGATCAGGATCTACACTGTTCCCTTTTTCATTGGTTAGTTACAATTTCTGACCAAGATGCAACCAGTGCAGTTCCAGATCAGCATGCACAAATGATTTACACTAGTCATAAATACATAAAAATGTGTATAATTATCCCTTTCCTGGATATATACGCATTTTTACGCATGTGCGACCAGTGTAGATCCAGATCAGCCGGCACATCCGTGCCGTCTGATCAGGATCTGCACTGGTCGCATTTTGGTCAGAAATAACCTAATGAATCAAAAAGCGAACAGTTTAGATCCTGATCAGACGTCACGGATGTGCCGGCTGATCTGGATCTAAACTGTTCGCCCTAGCAATAAAGGTGTAGCTGTACAGGAAAGGGTTATATGGAGGAGCCTTCTTTTTTAACCCTTTCCTCCATAGATACACTTTTATTGCATTGGTGAACAGTGTAGATCCGGCATGGTTGAGCCGGCTGATCTGGATCTACACCGGTCACACATGCGTAAAAATGCCTATAATTTTTATATGGAATAAATGGTTAATGAGGAATACTTCAATGTTTCAGTTGTGGCTAATATTTAAATTATACTACTTTAATAATGCCTTAAAAGTCTGAAAAGAAGCGCATTTTGCTGAAATTTTCGGCTATTCGATACATTTAAAGATCTGTTGTGAGTGGAATGTTGTAACAACTTCAGCTTTAAATATATTCACTCATACATTAACCGTGTAAGAATACTACATTGCATTTCTTTGTTTACAGGTCTCCTGCAGTTTATAATATTAAACATTTAAATATTTGAAAACAATTGTTATTTTCATCCTAATACATGACTAGGCACCTTTAAGTGAAAACCTTGAGGGAAAATAAAAGCAAACATTGCAGCATTTTGTTTTGTTTGATCTGCACCTTGAAAAAAATGCTATTAAAGGTGTTCAAAGGGTTAAGAATAGAAAATTATTCATTTTAGTAACAAATAAAATAAAGATTTATTTCCTGCCTTTTGGGTATAATGTCAGCTGAAACTGTTGGAAAACGGAAATGAATTCTAAAGATGTGTGTTTATTCTGGTATGCTTTTTAAATGTTTGTTGTGCTGGGTTCACGGCAGTTTATCAGCAGTCATTCAGCTCCATAATGAGACCATTTATCCCAATGTTCTGCTTTATACAACTTTAATCCTTTACAACACATACCCGTGTTTTAATGCACATGTGACCAATGTAGATCCAGATCAGCTGGCACATTCACACAAGCTGATCATTGCCTATACTGAACGCTTAACCCTTTCCTGGATATATACGCATTTTTACGCATGTGCGACCAGTGTAGATCCAGATCAGCCGGCACATCCGTGCTGTCTGATCAGGATCTGCACTGGTCGCATTTTGGTCAGAAATAACCTAACGAATCAAAAAAGCGAACAGTTTAGATCCTGATCAGATGGCACGGATGTGCCAGCTGATCTGGATCTAAACTGTTCGCCCTAGCAATAAAGGTGTATCTATACAGGAAAGGGTTAATAAGCCTTATCAGTTTATAACCCTTACTTCATATACATATAATACGCATTTAGGCATGTGCGACCAGTGAAGATCCAGATCTTGGTTGAAATAACCTATTGAATCAAGATGACCAAGATTTGACAAGATCTGGAACTTAAAAATGAGTATACATGTTTCACTGATGACAGCTGATCTGGATCTTAAATTTTTGCTTTAAATTATCTTACAGCAAGCAGTGTAGATCCTGATCAGACAGCACAGATGACAGCTGATCTGGATCTTCACTGTTTGCCAAAACAATAAAGGTGTATCTATGGAGGAAAGAGTTAACTTCAGTCAATACCCTAACAGATTTCTGTAATACACCCCTTTGAATAGCCTCAACTTGATGAAAAGGGAAGTACTTTGCTTTAATTAAGGAAATAAATGGTTACGTACATTGACTAACTGATTTTAACCTCTCTTAAAAGTAAAAACTAATTAATCCTTTCCTCCATATGTCTGCCTTAATGGCATCGTTGAACAGTGAAGATCCAGATCAGCCAGCACATCCGGATGTGCTGGCTGATCAGGATCTACACTATTCACTTTTTATTTATTTCCGTGTATGTTATTTCTGGCCAATCAGTGATGCAACTACGGATGTGCCGGCTGATCTGGATCTACACTGGTCGCATATATATGGAGGAAGGGTTATATGATCATCAGTATAAATAAAAGTTGGCACAGGGATTTCCCCTGGCAATAGTGAACACTGACCGAACACCTGCCATTTTGTTTGATTTGAGCCCAGATTCCCCCTTCTATTTTCGTTAAACTCCCTTCTTTGAAAGGTACCGAGACCACACACTGAATCGTTCTTAAATTTCATCTTTTTGTTACTTCATGACTTTTACTCCATGGGAAATGGCTGTTATATTGTGTGAACAGTGTAGATCCAGATTAGCTGACACATTCATGCCATCTGATCAGGATCTACACTGTTCACTTTAAGATTCATAAAGTTATTTCTTATTTAAAATTTACCACTGTGTAGATCCAGATCAGATTGATCTAAACTGTTCGCTTTTTTATTTGTAAGGTTATTTTTTACCAAAATGCGACCAGTGCAGATTCTGAGCAGACAGATGTACCAGCTGATCTGGATCTACACTGGTAGCACATGCTAGTAAAGGGTAAATTTATCAAATTTATGACAAATAATTACATGTTTGTATCATTAATTTACTGACAAAATATATTAACCCAAGTATAACATACTTATCAATTAATAATCAATTAAATGTACATGTTGGCGTACCATTAAAACAGTATAAACACCATTAATGTATATCTGTATAAACACAGGGAGGGTAATTATCTTTACAGGCCAGGATATCATAAATCATATTTACTACAAAGTGACGTCTGACCAGATACAGCAATCAACACCACTTATGACCACTAAATAGTTCAGGCTGAACGTCACCACCGTAAACAAGTCACTGATTAAATGTAAGATATACATAAATTATAATAAAGGGGATCACTGAAATTGTACATGTATGTTAATGCAGTAAACGTGGGTGGTGTTGTTTCCTTTGGCCGTGTTCACCACAATCAGGGTCGCAATTTATCATTTACACCATAAAATTATAAGTCTTAGACTTTAATCTCAAGGGCAAACAGTGTAGATCTGGATCAGTTGGCACACCTGTGCCATCTGATCTGGATCTAGACTGTTTGCTACTTGGTCAGAAATAACCTAATGAATGTAAAACCTTACATTGAAGATCCTCAAAACTTAACCCTTTCCTGTACAAATACACCTTTATTGCTAGGGCGAACAGTTTAGATCCAGATCAGCCTGCACATCCGTGCCGCCTGATCAGGATCTAAACTGTTCGCTTTTTGATTCATTAGGATATTTCTGACCAAAATGCGACCAGTGCAGATCCTGATCAGACGGCACGAATGTGCCGGCTGATCTGGATCTACACTGGTCGCACATGCGTAAAAATGCGTATCTATACAGGAAAGGGTTAAAATATGACTACTGGGTTCATTGTATTTACACTTTAAAAAATGTTGCGTGGGGGGGGGGGAGTAAAACTGTCATACAGGGGCAGTTCAGAGGGGTTCCTCAAACACCAGTTTTGGGAAACAATATCATGAAGATTTTGGCCAGAAAGTTGGATATTATCTGGAAAATTCCCCAAGCCTGCTTCATAACAAACCCATATGATGGAAAACTGTATCTATCCCTGTCATAGATTGTTTGTTATTAACCCCTTCCTCCATAAATATGTGTTTTTACACATGTGCAACCAGAGTAGATCCAGATCAGCCGGCACATCTGTCTGCTCAGGATCTGCACTGGTCGCATTTTGGTCAGCAATAACATTACAAATAAAAAAGCGAACAGTTTAGATCCTGATCAGATGACAGGGATGTGCAGGCTGATCTGGATCTAAACTGTTCGCTCTTGCAACAGAGGTGTATCTATGGGGGAAAGGGTCACAAAACTAAACTTGACCTAAAAACCTCCTTTATATTTAGCTCATTTAATAAATTTATAATGAATACATGTACAATGTCAGGGCCTTTTTTCACCTCCAGGGGAAGGGGCCGCCCTTTAATTTTGGGGAAAAAAGTGTTATTTTTTCTCTAAAGAGAAAATGAAAAAAACCTTATGTAAATTACTTTTTTGGAAAAACTGCATGATTTTAAAGAAATTTTCTGAGGGGAAGGTGTCCATAAACGGCCCCAACTGAAGAAGGAAAAAAAGCCCTGATGTTCATGTATCCACATTCCATTAACCATCAAGTTTCGTGTTCATGTCGTCTAGTGTTCATGTAATTTGAAATGAATGTCAACATCTGCCGAGTGAATAGTTCTTTTTATCAGCAGATCTGTCTAGTTTGTCATGTTTTTGGATTGTAATGTATTAACTCATTACTCCATATATAATATTATGCTTTTTAGCACATGTGAGACCAGAGTAGATCTAGATCAGCTGGCACATCCTTGCCATCCAATCAGGATCTGCACTGTTTGCTTTTACTTTTAGATTCATTAGATTTTTTCTGACCAAAATGCAAAGAGTGTAGATCCTGATCAGACAGCATGGATGTGCTAGCTGATCTGGATCTACACTGTTTGCCCATGTAATACAAGACATACATATTGAGTATATAGTTAAAGTAGTCTTTTTACCATATACATGCTTGCTAAATTTCACGATGATGAATTCATATACTGTAATCAGGTCATTTAACATAAATTTATGTAAAATGTTTCTGAAGTTTGTTTACCTCCGTCATACAATATAAAGTACCACTATGTTTGTACATGTACTGAACAGCTTTTTGGTCAATAATAACCTAATAAGTCAACAGTGAAGATCCTGATCAGAAGTTCAAACCTAAGTTTCATAATGTCCCAGCCTGGAGGCATCAAGGCATCAAGATTCTTGCCACAGAGAATGTTCATGCAAGTAAGCACCTGCTTGTAAGACAGACAGACATACGGATGTACCTACAGACATACATGCATGTACAGTATACACTTTGAATTGTAATTGCCATTTCGGTACCTTAGTTGTCACAAGGCGACACAGTGTTTGATATACAATCCAAACATGGAATAGGTGATATATAATGGGGAAATTAGGCATTTCATTCAAGTATACAAGGTTAAATAAGCTCTTTAGATATAGAAATAATGGAATTCATTGCATTTGAAATATGTAGCTCGACTTAGTATATTATTTCACTTGTAATAATGTAAAACTATCCTAACAGGCGACATCACCAATTCACAAAAGTAACAGCAGGAAAGGATCCAGAAGGGGTTCAGTGAAGTTGCTTGGACCCCTGTTTGGACAGCACTAATTTTCATGGGGAATTTTGCAGAATGTTGGAAATTACAACTATACTCAAGCCACAAAACAAAACCTTTTCTGGAAATCATGCCCAGTAACACCATCAGATTTTATAATCAAACAGGTTAACTTACATGATGTGGACAGGCGTGAGTCTCCATTGTTAGTTGGTGACGAAGAGCCCTTGTATCTCAGGTCTGCTTCCGTGAACTCAACATCCTGGTTCTGTTTATCATCTGGCGTAGACGATGTCTCGGAGGCCACACCTACACCAGAATCGTCACTCTGACCCGAAACCCCTTCTTGCCTCAAGTCTGCAACATTATCATATGGTGTTTCTTCATCACTTCCAGTATCCGTCAAGCTTTCTTTTTCAGCCACACTTATCCCAGTCTGCGTAAGAAGTGTCTGAATTGTCCATTTTTCATAGTCTGGTACCCTGTTCTTCCTCACAGTGCTAGCCTGTTTTGAAATAAGAGATTCGTCAAGTTCGGCAGAAATTCCTTTAGGATTGATAAGATCTGCCAAATTAACTTGAACTGTGCTTTCAAGATCTTCATCAGAACTGGACAAAGATTTATACCTGGTTCCCTGCACAGGCCCAGACTCTGAATCACTTTTCAGACTTAAGTCACTCCCATTTTTGCCTCCAAAAAACCTCTTCATTTTATCATCATTCTGTAAATTCTCTTTCGAATCTGGTTTGAAAGTTGAAAATCCACCTTCCATAGGCTTGAATTCCACGTTAACATCGTCCAACGATTTGCTCAAAGACCTTTTAAGCCGTCCTGAATCAGGGCTATTCAAATTTTCTGTAGATCTTGATTTTTCTTTATCTTCCTTTTTAACACTTGTAACTTTCACAATGGTCTTGTGTTTTTCATCTTCGGACTTGATACTTCTAATTGAACAGTAGTCGCCATCGTCTTGTTCATCAAAATTAATTCTTTTGTCACTATGAATCTTAAATGCTTGTGTATCCTCACTCGACTTTTTCTTCCTGGAGGCTGACACATCAGGTTCTTTGTCACTGTACTTCAAGGTCTTCTCAGTTTTTTTCAATGCATTATCATTACCATTTTTAAAATCATCTGACCCTCGACTCCTTCTCACTGGGACGGGTGGAGCAGCTTTTTTATGCTGTCGAGCTGAAAATAATAAATCCTCTTGAGTTTGATCGATCAAGGACGAGCATCCTTCCTGCTTGGGGTTAGATGGCTGATGATTAACACTTTCACTGCCTGGGTGAGTTGATTTATCAGTAGTTTGTACTAATTGTTTGGGCTGAATAACATGATTGCCAAGGACTGCAGGCTTGTTATCAGCTCTAGAACCTATACCAGGAAGAGAAATTTCCTCATATTCATTATCTCTTGGCCTCCGCCTTGACGCGGGGGAGGGTTTCGGAGAAACTGCTGGAGGTTTCAAAACCAGCCTTGCGTAGTCACCTTCGACACCTGCACTTTCTGGCGGATCATCTCCAGACGAAGAATCACTCCTCTCAAATAAAAGTATTTTATCTTTGACAGAACCACGAGTATGCTTCTTGCTTTTAACGGCTGGCTTTTCTTCACTGTTAGCTCTTTGAAAGTTTATTTCATCATAAGTGTCCGATTTATTACTATTCAGTCGAGGTTTGTTTGACTCTGTCACACAAGCATGTTGACCAGTCATCTGCTGATTAGTTTTGATCTGTGACTCAGTTTGTTTATTTTTACACGGTTTATTTACCTGAGCATATAACGATGACACTTCATCCACACGTTTGCTTTGTTGTTTACTCTCGATTACCTGTGATAGCACCTCGAAGAAAAACTCTTCATTCTTCAACTTATCATATAATTCTTTTATTTTCAATTTGGTCAAATCCTTCGTGGCCATAAGACCGTGAGTCGAGCCACCCCCGGGGGAATTCTCGAATTTTGATAACTCGCATTCCAATCTTGTAACAAATTCTGCAGGCAATTTGTTTGAATATCTACTTTCCCATGTCTCTTTTATATCCTCCATTTTTGATGATTTATCACAGTAACTTATTCAAGACACGCGCGATTAGCTGTCACTTTGATAAAGAGTTTTAAACTAATTTTAAGTTTACTTTTATTACCACTTCCTTCAGTTTACAGTTTTTCATGGCGGATCAGTTACCTGTCATATCACCCGTTCAATGATTGGTTATATTATCGATACGAAACTAAAATTAACTTGGAGAAACCCCTCCCGGATTTTAACGAACAAAAGGATCGGTGGTTCCCGTAAAAATCTAACTGAGGCCCCTGTCGTTGTCTTTTGTGTTTTTCATGACAACCAGCAAACTATTTTAGTTGCTTTCAAATAAGGAAGATAAAATATACCCGACTACAGAAGTTTCGGTTTTAACAAAGTTATGATGCCTTACAGTAATTCATAAGAAAATTAGATAAAATTACCTAAGGTTTGAATGTGTGTTCTGTTAGTGCATTTATAAGTGTACGTGAGAATTGTGTGTACAGTCCAACCTATTCTAAAGGCCACCTGTAACCAAAGACCCCATGAGGATAAAAACCACATTTTATTTATAACAAAAGATCACCTGAATTATTAGCCTTCGGGTTTCCCATGAGCGGTCTTTGAAGACAGGTCTAAAAGTACAGAAGAGTAAGAATAATTAATGAATTAAATTCTTTATGCTGAAGGGGTATCCAGTCAGAACTGCCCCAGTCAAAACGGTCTCATTTTGGTCAAAACGTCCCCAGAAAAAAAATGATTTTGGTCAAAACGGTCCCTGCAACAATAAGTCAAAACGGCCCCTTTATCTCATATGAAAAATTAGAAAAATAAACTACATGAAGTATTCTTAGGTGTTTGTTTCATGTTATAAGACATGGGACTGCTTACATGGGTGGGGGCACTTTGAATAAATTATTTTAATAATTCAGAAATTAATTTTTGTAAGGAATTTAATAACTTAAATAATTAAAACAAATTTATTTTTCAATTAATATAATAACATTAATATCAAAGATATCAAATTATGTTTCTATTATAAAGTAACAGTTTACAGACAATCCGGGTCTACTTTCGGTTTCAGGGGCAAATCATTTAATCTTCAAGTTAGTTTTCGTTTTGTATTGTACTTTATCATGCTTTTAGATAATAGCAAGTAGGTGGATGATTTCTGGTATATTTTACCTTTTACCATGATAAACTTCGTCTGAGAAACTGCAAAGTGAAAGATTGTGTTTATTGAAATCTTTGATATTGTTCAAAGATCTAAAACAAACCACAAGCTTTTCCAGGATGAACATTACGATCTCAAACAGGAACTTTTGCAAAGTTAACATTTAAACCATCAGTTTTATCATATAATCAATATTTTAAAGAATTATTTTGATCTTTTCTGACACTTGCCATACTCAGGCGAGGTTTGTAAATTTTATGGTGAAAGGTGAAGTACCAGGAATAAGCGTCCTGAGGAAATGGCCTCCTTAAACAATGCGATATTTTTGTACATTTTAGATAAGCAATTCCCAATTATGAGTGTTGGGATTACGAATCTGCAACCTAAGCTCTCAATAACCCGACTTTTACGCTCTACCAGATAATAATGGCTTGAGGTTATAAAACTGAGATTGGAAACCAGTCTCAAATCTCAAGCATCTGATTGGCTGAAATGGCGACCAGTCAGCCAATCAGATGCTTGAGGTTTGAGACTGGTTTTCATTCTCAGTTGTTTAACCTTGGGCACATATGTAAATTGACAGCACATTTTTATAACAGAAGTGTTTTAAAAACGTCGAAAAAACACATACAACTGATCATGAGTTAAAACTTATATCCAGTATTGTAAATTTTCTTTGGACGGTGATGTCCCACCCGCAACAAATTATGTGGTCTACATTTTTACTATGAAAGAAATCTCTTGTCACTTCCGTGAAAATAAAGAAGTTAAACAACCAAAAGGCTGTCGACGCGATAGAATGTCCTGTTTGTAACCTTTTTGAATTTGCTTATGTTTTTAACCAAAAAAATGTGGTCTTATTGACAATTTTTATTATTTACAAGTGAAATATCCAGTTATGGTGCATAAATATCCCTTTATGCGATGATGAGCAAAGTATCCAATGGCTGCAGAAGTGTTGTTTATTTGCACTATATCTGGAAAACGGCTATATCACTTTCAGAAAATAATTCTTATTTTGCGATTCTTATATTTAAAAAAAACAAAACAACAACAACAAACAAACAAGTTGTAAAATGTAGACCCCACCATTTGTTGCTGGTGGGATATCACCATCTAAAGAAAAGAAAGGTATGTTGACTTTATCAATAGTTCCATTATATTTTTTCTTTATTTAAGTCAATTTTCGATATGTTTTTCATTACAAAGTACTGACTCATTTGCTTAGTGCTGAATAAGTGTAGAAGTAGATGTTTTAATATTAAATGAAATGTAGAAATTTTAAAACATATATATAGAGAGAGAATGACATAGTTGATTCTGAACTAAAATGACTCGGGGTTGAAATGTCTTCATTTATAATGGGTTGAAAAGAATTCGTTCTTTGAAAAAAAGTGAAATATGCATATCAGGAATGGCCACATCCAGCAGACACAGCCCACCCACTCAGCCAAAAAGTAGAGAGGAAAAGAGAGCATGGTATTACAATAATCAGTTTCAATTGACGCAACAAACAATTAACGAAAGTGAGAACCCG